>JAODAL010028293.1:0-53572 GCA_025379985.1 Phyllomedusa bahiana | reverse complement strand
GGGGGGGAAAAATTCAAACTGATCTTCCTCACTTCCTCTTGCCTCAAAATTCGCCAACCTTTTTCCCAAGGCGGGATCGGGTAACTGGGTTCAGGAATTCCCCCTCCCCCCCTCCGCTTTCCTCGGCACAGCTTCAAACAAGCCCTGATTGCCTAGTGATGCCCCCCTGAGGTGAGCGCCCCTTCACTACCCCTGGCCCGAACCACTGCCTAATAAAGGGACCGATAAAATTTGGGAAAAAATGTCGGGCCTTGTGGTTTTGGGGAAAGAGAAAGGCTCCGTGTCGCATCTGTGCCCGTTCCTCCCCCCTCGTGGGGGTGTTGTTTCAGAGTGTCCAAATGACCCGTTCGAACAAAGTACCAAAAGGTCTTGCAAGGGCATTGCCCCACTCCATTTTGGGGGTTCTTCAAAACTGGCAAGGATGTTGCAGAGTCTTTCACCGCCTCCACTCTCGGGGTAAAAACCCCAGGTCCCACCGCTGCTTGTCGGCATGTGTCATTCGTACTGCGTAATGGATTGGTGCTGCCACAATCCTGGGCTGTGGAGGGTGGAAATTCCCGCGTGTTTCCGTCAACAATGAGACGGTTGGGGAGGCCGAGTGACGCTGAAGCAGCCAGGCGGGACGAAGCAGGGTGCGAACGGCGGGAAGTGCGAATCAGCCCTGACCCCTTTCCTTTGCAGGCGTCCGACCCAGCCTTTAGGAAATTTCTGGCGCAAGGTTCATGACATGGCCAGGCAAGGGGTGTGCCCAGCCCCGATCTTAAGGGCGGCCAGCAGATTTGCCGTTATCCCCACCCCCCTTGCGGCCAAAGGTTTTGTCACCCCGCCTGTCGGTTTTTTTTTCCTTGGGAGAGCCTCCCCAGTCCGACCGTGTGGGGGCGGTTCCCAAAAGATTTAAATTTTAAACCGGCCCGGTTTTTCCTGGGCACGTGATGCCACAGAGGACCCTTGGGGGAAAGACCTGCACCTTCCCCGGGTTTTTTAAGGGGGCGTGGCCGAGCCTGAGACCCCCTCACCACCAGAGGGGCATCCACCCGCTACCCCCGTGGTGTCAAGAATATAGCGGGCCTTGGCCGTGCTTTACTTGTCCATGTGTCGGTGGTCAGTCGGAATTTTCTGGACCCCCCCCCACAAAACCCAAAGGATGCAGGACAACGGCGCTTGAAATTTTTGCGACACGTGGCTGGGGGGGCAAGGGCTGGGACGGCTTTTCTTGGCAAAGAAAATGCCACTGCCTCCAGATCGGGTATTGGGGGCAGGCAAGGGCCCATGACGTGGTGGAACCCCTCTGTGTCCACCAGACGAAGAAGGCAACATTTCCAAGGGCCAAAAGCCTGGGCAATGCCGAATTCAGGCTTTTGGCTTTTGGATGTGTTTGGGTTAAAGTGTTTCTTCTGCTCCAAACCTGGAAGACAGAAGGCTGGCTGCTTTGGGACTGGCCGTGTACGGCGTGCAGGTCGTCAAACTGGCGGGAGGAGAAGGGGTAGGATGGGTCTATGGTGGTGCTGGTGGTACTCGGGGCGTCGGTGGAGGGCTGAAAGGAGGGCTGATCACTGATCATTGACTCTGAGAGACATGGGCAGCTGAGGAACGCTTTGGTGGTGGCTGTGGAGGAGGAGGAGGAGACCTGAGGCTGTGTCTGTGGTTCGGAGCCCGTCGTCGGTTTGCCTTTTATGGCTAAGTGTTTGCCTCATTTCAACTCATGCATTCACTGCATGTGGAATAGACATGTTGGTGGTGGTTAATACACCCTAAGATTCTTGCCTGCTAAATATGCGTTTACGGCAAAGGCGGCAATTTGACATCGCTGGGTGAATCAGAGGCTGGCTCAAAGATGGACCAGGCTTTGAGAGGGTCCTGGACCTTTTTGACGGCGATAAGCGAGGAGCACGGGAGTTTGCACTGGCCGTGGCTGGCGGGAATCATATCTGCGGACTTCTGTGAACGCCCTCTCCTTTTGAGCGGAACCCGTTCTGGACACTACGCCCCTGTCTTCTCCTCGTCCAGTGATGAAGCGCTCGCAAGCAAATTCTGGCTGAAAAGGACCACGTTTGGATCCGCAAATGTCGTCATCATCATCATCAACACAGGTGCTTCGGTCGGTCTGACATTCTGCATCCAGGAGTGCGGGCTAACAAGCCAAGAGGCACTGCAAGGCGTTGCCGACTGCCCGGGGATTTTTGCCGATTGAACGGCTTCCTTTTCCTCCTCTGATGAAACCTGGGGCATCAGTAACTTCGTCAGAGCAGACAAAATATCCTCTTTTGGCCTCTTGAAAATTTTTTTTTCTTTTAACATGCCTTCTGACCCCACCGCATTTTGTCATCAAGAGGGTATTCAGAAAATGGATTATCCACAGTGGGTGGGTACACGGACGATGGACATTTGGGCTGCCTTCGTTAATGTTGGACGGATGCTATGATGACATTTGTGGGCCTGATGGGGAGGAACGAGGAGGTAAGACTGATGGATGCAGGTTGCATTAACACTGGAAGAACAGATTGGGACGCTGCTTGTTATGGATTCACAGGGGACCCTGACCCAGCGATGACAGGCCTGCGGTTACTGCAAACCGTCACGATCCGCTCTCATGGGTTGTTGCCAGCTCTGGAAGGAGCACATTCTCTCATACCTTACCTCCATGTCTACCCCCTTCTTTGCTCGCTTCCACCGGAATTTGCTCCATGGTCAGGAAAGATAAAAATTGAGAAGGTATGTAAGAGTTTTTGGAAAGTCTCTTATTAAAAAGACGGCAATAATCTCAGCTATTCTCAAATCCCTCAAATCAAAACAAAATTGCGCTGGATTCAAATTTAAGTGCAAGGTACCTCTATCAACAAAGCTTTGACTGACCTCAAAAGTGAAAAAAAACACCTATCTGAAATGTATATGAGTTTATAAAAGGTATTTTTGGCTCCTATCAGTACAACTGTTGGTGACTACAAAATTGCTGAATTCAAAAGTTAACTGCAAGGTTACCTCTATGAACAAAAGCTGGCCTGCGCAAAGTGAAAAAAACACGTTCTGAAATGTATCGGTAATAAAGGTATTTTTGGCACCTATCAATACCACCTGTGGTGACTACAAAATTGCTGGATTCAAATTTATACTGCTAGGTACCTCTATCCAACAAAGCTTGACTGACCAAAAGTGAAAAAAACACCTATCTGAAATGTATACGGTTAATAAACAGTATTTTTGCACCTATAAATGCACCTGTGGTGACTACAATTTTGCTGGATTCTAAATTTAAATGCAAGGTGGCTCTATTCAACAAGCTGGCCTGCACCAAATGTGAAACAAAACACGTATTTGAATTGTTTTCGGATATATAAGTTTTTTTTGGAACCTATCATATACACCTGAGGTGACTACAAAATTGCTCTGAATTCAAAATTTAACTGCAATGGACCTATAATGAACAAAGCTGGCCTGCGCCCAAAGTGAAAAAATCACGTATCTGAAATGTTATACGGATAATAAAAGGTATTTTTCGTCACATTTCCAATACACCTGTGGTGTCATACAAAATGGCTGGATTCAAATTTAACTGCAAAGGTGGCCTCTATGAACAAAGCTGGCCTGCGCCAATGTGAAAAAAACACGTTATTGAATTGTATACGGATAATTTTATAAAGGTATTTTTTGGAACCTATAATACACCTGTTGGTTGGTCTTCAAAATATGTGGATTCAAATTTAAGTGCAAGGTACCTCTAGCAACAAAAGCTTGACTGACCAAAAGTGAAAAAAACACCTATCTGATATGTATACTGATAATAAAGTGGAGTTTGCACCAAAAAATAGACCTGCAGTTACTAGAAAAGATCTGTATCATAATTCTAAGTTCAGGCTGTGCCAACATCCAAGTAATATTTCAAACAGAAAACTGTTATTATAAAAGGCTATTGCAATTGTAACACCTAGTGTCTGGACGGGTCATAGATGGAAGGTATATTGCCCAAGATACTTATGGCTACAGGTAGAAGAAAAACCAGAAAGAGGAAATGTCAGAGATCTATTAGATCTCTTTGTGGTAGGGTTTAGTAAAACCCCATTTTGCTAAGGGGATGGTTTGCTGTGAGTGGGGAATAGCGAGGGTGGGCCCCACTCCACTTGTTGCAGTCCGGTGTCTTGGGCTGCCTATTAAGTTCAGGTGTGTCTGCCTCATATAAGCACCCAGCATATGCGGGACACTCTCTCTCAGCCTGGGACAGGTGAACTGCTACAAGCCGGTGGGAACATCTATTGTGGTACAGCTATACTGCTGTTTATTTGGTGACCGGTATTAGGCCAGCACTGTGTTAGGAAGGATATTCCTGATGTTTAGTTAGAGCCGGCCAGGCATAGGATTTGTTTTGTTTGTGCCTTTATGTACCATACTGCCAAACAATAAAGCTGACGCGGTCAGTTTTTAAAGGAAACTCTGGTGTCGCTTGGACTTCTGTGCCCGCTGAGCTGTGCCCGTCTACCCAGGAGACGACCACCTCGCTACCCAATCCCTTACAAGTGGTGGAGGATGCGGGCATTCATTTCTGCCATAGAAAAGCAAAATTGGAAATTTAAAGGGCTGGAGGTCCTATTTATGTTACATCTTAAAAAAAATGAAGGCTGTAATTAAAAGCGATGTTGCAAGCTGTGGCATCTCAAACAGGAGGCTATCACTGTGCGTCAGGAGGCTACCAAGAGTGCATGTAAAGAGCGCTGGAGGAAAAGGCCGAGGCTGACAGTGCAACTCGAGGCTACTCAGGAGGCAGCAGCGAAAAGACCGGGGAAACCTGAAAGTGATCGTGCAGCTGCAGCAACTCGCCAGTGTCGCAGGACGGCCCCGGGGGGTGCAGACGTACGCAACATCCATATGAGCCAGCCACTTTCTGAAAAAGTTGACAGTCACTGATGAAGTGGAAGCACTACCTGACCACTTTTGAAAGATCTGCCGAATGAGAGTGTGGCCAATGAGGAGCTCGTGGGCAGGACTGTTGGCACCCTTCCTTTCGGGAGAGAACCCAAAAGGCCTATTATGACCTGGAATCACAAGATGCCATGAACTATGGACAACTGAAGAAAGAGTCCTAACCAGACTGGAGTCAGGTTTCTGTTTGCGCCCAGCGGGTACACTACACTGGGTCTACAGCATGGACAAAACCTCCCCGCTCTCAGATGCATGACTCATTACACCTGACTAGAGTGGTTGCAGGCCGGAGATCATGACAGCCCCCAGATGGTGGAACGGGTGGTGATGGACCAGTAATTGAGATCCCTCCCAGTCACCTTGCGGCCCCCAAGGTGGGTGGAGCCATGGAGACCCAGACAATGGACCAGATGGTGGAGATGGTGGAGAGGTACTCCGCAAGCGGAGGAGCTGATGAGTCTGCCGCAGCGCTCATCCTAGCCCCACAGCAGAGATTCCGGACTTTCTGGTAAGATTGTTCTAAGCATGGGGGGCTGACAGATCGCATATGTTTGTCGCGTACCGTGGAGAGAAATGACGGCCCAGACTCTAGAAGCCGGCAAGCCGGCCAGGGAAAGGTCAGGGCTCCATAGAGACTCAATAAGGACATATAAAATGTTTCCGGTGTAAAAATCCCAGGTATTATGGTTGCCAATTGCCCACTGTATAGAGGAAACCAATGCAATTTGATGTCTTATATATAAACCGCCGTGTATCACTGTTATGCGAAGCATGCCTGTGTAGCATTTCAAGACAGTGGGGGTGAGACACACATGTGTTCCGTTACTATAGGCGGTAATGAGGTTACGGCGTTGTTAGACTCAGGTAGTCTGTTGACCTTTAGTAAATGCAATTTGGTGGTGAACCAGAAAACCCGTCTGGAGGGGGAAAACGATAGGGGTGACCTGCATAAATGGGGGACACTCGCCCATTACCGCATGCTATGCTGGACATCCGTACCCAGTGTGGAGCGTAAAATTTTTGGTAGGGGTAGTGCCATGTTAATGGCATGATGTCATCATGGGGCGGGGACTTTCCACTTTCTGGGTGAAATTATGGGGACATAAAGTCTTCTATATACCCTACCGCGTAGTGAATTCCCCCAGTTGAGGAGGATTCTTTTCCCGTACTCGGTCATGGCTGGGGAAGGAGAAGAAGGAGGTTGAGCACCATGAGGTGGTGTCCCCAGAAGGTCAGAGCAGTCCAGAGCCCCCTAGTGGTAGATTGCCTAATCTTGAGGTGCGAAAGGACCAGTTTGGGGCCCAGCAATTGAAAGATCCCACCCTTGCCAGAGCTCGGGAAAACGTAAAAATGATTGACGGTAAACCAGTGGAGCCTGACACCACACTTTCACTCCCATACATGGTGTTAAAACGGGGACGCTGTTATATCTGGTTGTGAAAAGAGAAGAGTAGTTGTGCAAACTGGTTGGTCCCAAAAATTTATAGAAGGGCTGTACTAGAGCTGGCTCACGAGTCACCTAATGGGAGGGCATCTGGGAGTTTGAAAAAACTACTGAAAGAATCCTGCAACGGTTCGTTTGGGACCAGGAATTTTATTAAGGAGGTGAAAGAGTATTGTGTTTCCTGCCCAGGAGTGCCAAGCTTTTGGCCCTAGACCCCACTACGTTGCTCTCTGGTAAACCTACATGCTTGAGGTGCCGTTCGGAGAGAATAGCCCATGGACCTGGTGGGTCCTATTGTCAAATCTGCTCGAGGCCACCAACACTTCTCGTGATCTTGGACTATGCCACTCGATACCCGGAAGCCATACCTTTACGTAACACATCTTCCAAAGGCAATTGCTAAGGAGCTGGTACAGGTGTTTAGTCGGGTGGGATATCCGAAGGAAATACTGGAGGATCAGGGGTACCCCCTTTATGTCCCGAGAGTAATGAAAGAACTATGTACAGTTGTTCCAGGTGAAACTAACTGCGTACCTCTGTTACCATCACAGACCGATGTGACTGGTAGAGTGGTTTAATAAAACCCTCAAGGCAATTGCTAAAGAAGCAGTCGGTGAAAAAAGATGGGAAAAAAATGGGACCTTCCTGCTCCCCTATCTCATGTTTTCTATCTGTTGAGGTCCTCAATCCTCCACTGTGTATTCCCCATTTGAGTTTACTGTACGGTCGTCACCTAGGGGCCTTCTGATGTGGCGAAAGAAGGCCTGGGATGAAGAATGCGGACCCCCTTATAGGAGTTGTCATAGAGCACGTGGCACAAATGCCGGATGGATCGCGGGGCAGTTAATGTTCCCTATTGTGCGGGAAGCATTATGGCTCAAGGCCTCAGGAGGCCCAACAGAGGGTATATAAACCATTTAGTGCCAGGATACGTACGTTTGCACCCGAGACCGGGTTCTGGTGCTGAGCCCTACCCCTTTTTCCTCTCGGAGCAGTTCTTGGCCAATGTGGCAAGGGCCCTTTGAGGTGAATAGAGCAAATAAACAAGGTGAATTACAAAATCACATAAGCCGGTAGAAGGAAGCGCCGAAGCAAAGGTACCACATTAATCTCATTAAAACCAATGAAGGACCGATACTATCACTTGCTGCAGACACTTCATCTGCCGCAGATCCCACTGGGTGCAGAAGACCCCTTCTTGTTACCCGAGGTAAAGGTAGTGACTCCCTTTCTAAGACACAAAAAGTAGAAGTACGAGGTTCCTCATTATAAACAAGGGTTTTTTTTTTCGACACATCCAGGTCGCACATCCCTCATTCAACATAACATCGGTACAGAACCAGGGGAGGAAGGGTTAAGCTGAGACCATACCGCATACCCGAGGCCAGGAGAGGGGTTATCTCTGAAGAAGTAAGGAAAATGCTGGAATTGGAGGGGTAATTGAGGAGTCCCTTAGCCAGTGTCCAGACCCATAGTGATGATCCCCAAGCCAGATGGCCAGGCCTGGAGATTTTGTAACGCTTTCGATAAACTAAATGCCATTTCCAAGTTCGACGCTTACCCGATTGCCTCGGGTGGGTTGAACTTATTGAAAGGTGGGGCATTGCACGGTATTTAAACCACTCTTGATTTAAAACAAAAGGGTGTTGGCAATTCCCTTAAACAGACGAGGCCAAGGTAAAAAACGGCCTTGCCACACCTGTTGGATTATTACATTATGTGGTATCCTTTTGGGCTACATGGGAACAGTTCCAGAGATTTATGGATAGGATTTTTGAGACCCCACGTCAGTATGGTGCTGCCGGCCTATTATGGTTGATGTAATCTATCAAAGTCGATTGGAATCCCATCTTCAGCGAGTACAGGTGTTATTAATTCTCTGTGTGGGGCAGGCTTCAAGCCAACCCCAAAAAGTGCGGTTTGGTGGAGGAGGCCAAGTACGCAGCCTGGTGAACAAAAAAAAGTGGGGCCTTTTGGGCTTAAGGTTAACTATAGAAGGTTTTACCTAATTTTCCCTCCCCTTGCACCCCGTTGCTGCCCAAACAAAGGTTTAAAAAATTCTGTTATGGTAAAGTGGCCCAAGGCGGGGGAAGTTTCCACCCCTTAAAAAACCTACGGGCTCAGCCAGTGTAAAAACCCCCTGATTTTAAAAAGGGTTTGTCCTTCAAAACATGCGTGGATGGGGGACTGGGGGCGGTACCCCACGGGTCGGGGGGTGGGGAAAAACCCCGGTATGTATTTAATGGGAAGTTGAAGACCGGGGAAAAAAAATATGCATATGGAAAAAGAGTCCCTACTTAAAAGGGGCCCTAAACACGCCGTATCCCCAAATTGGCCGGGGCTTTAAATTTAATTTACAGATCATGCTCCCCTAAAGTGGATGGGGAGAACAAAAGAAAAATAAAAAGGGTCCAAGTGGTTTTAGTCCTGCAAGAATAAAAATTTTCATAAAGCCCGCCAGGGGACCAAATGAAGAATGCCGATGCCTTGTCGGGGGTACATTCCCTTGTGTCCAAATGTGTTCCGCCGGGGGGTTCTAAAACAGGGGGGGAGGATTTTTAACAAGTGTCTCGGGGGGTCATAGAAGGAAAGTTATCTGCCCGAGATACCTTATGGTCCCAGGTAGCAAGCAACCCCAAAAAGAGAATGTCAGGATCTTTAGATCTCTTTGTGTAAGGTTTTAGAAAAACCCTTTTTGAAAGGGGCTGGTTTGCTGGGTGGGGATGCGGGGGTGGGCCACCCATTGGGCAGCCCGGGTCTTGGGTCCCTGTTTAAGTTAGGTGCGTCTCTCCATAAAGCCCGTTTGCGACATTCTCTCTCACCCGGGACGGGTGAATGCTACAAGCCTGGGAGCATCTTTGGGTAAAGTTTACTGCTGTTTATTTGGTGCCCGGGATTAGACCAGCACTTGTTAGGAAAGGGTTTTTGATGTTTTTGTTTGAGCCGGACAGGCATAGGATTTTTTTTGTTTGTTTTCTTTTATGTCCCTGCAAACAATAAAGCTCTGCGGGCAGTTTTAAATTAACTTCTGGTGTCGCTTGGCTTCTGTGCCCCTGAGCTTGCCCCTTACCAGGGGATGACCACCCCCCTACCCAATCCCTTACACAATGCAAGTCTCACTAAGTCTGGGTGCACAATATCCAGTATCCTTTTAAAGGCTTGTTAGTTTTCCCCCCGGGCCCCATCCCCCCCCCCTCCCTCCGTGACTTTAAAAAATAGATGGTCCTTTTTAAAAATTTCAGCCTAACTACCTAAAAAACTGCAAATCTTGATTACCTAAATTTAAATTTCACAGCTAAAAGTATAGCTGCTCTGTGAACAAATAGAATAATTTTGCGAGCTTTTTGCACGGGCGGGCCTCCTACTCCCTTTTAGATAGAAAACAACTGATCATGAACAGGAAGGGCGTTCAGTAAAACGAGGTCGGTGATTTTTCCAGCCAAACCCAACCCTAAATCCCTCATGACGCGCACACACAGCTCACCCTGCTTATCTCTAATGATTTGTGGCTGCCAAATGACAGGAAACCCGAAAAATGGCGGATTTTAATAATTATGCACATTTTTTAACAAATTTTTGGTGATCTAAAAAATTCGATCAACATAAAAACCGTGCCGATTTCAACTTTGTCGATAATAATCGCTCAACACTACAAACAACAGGTTGGCTGACAGTGGCAGGACATGTAACATGTGCCGCAACACCAAATTTCCGTATGCTTAGCATCTGGAAATGGTCTGGGCAGAGACTGGTATGTGTAAAAAAGGTGCAACTAGATGGCAGACAAGAAAACTGTGGGAGCTGCTCACGTTTGTTGGCAGATCAAACAATTATTTCTACTGGGCAATCTGGATCATGTTCACCATGTATGTGTGCCCTCACACAACCACTACCCAGCTTGCTCAGAACAATATGGATGTTGGCCATTCGGCAAAATGACCATTCTGCGTCTATCAGTCCAATGATCTGTCTCCTTTTAAAGTTTGTCAAGTGTGCAAAATGTCTTTGAGTGCATCATAGAGGTTTGTCTAGGAGTCACCAATCTCACCAGAAGGCACATTACCCAAAGGTGACCTCTGAGAACCTTTTTATAGGGCAGAAGGAAAGCACTTTTATGCCCTTTTGTGGCAGTGCCAAGTGCCTAATCAAACCAGACCTGTAATCATTTACGTATCTGTATGCTGAGTGTTTCAGAAATCCAACATTTCCTTCATAGTGGGAAATTCTGAGTGTGTTTGAATACAACAGAGTACTTTTGTGCACTGAAAAGATGTTTTAATTAATTTAATCTAATGATAATGCTATTATTCTATGATACATTTTTTTTTAAATTTAAACCAAAGTTTAATCACAAAAATTGCAAAATTTTGAAGAATTTCTTAAAAGCATTACACCCCTTTCCAACAGTGTGATGAATATGTTTCTGGGTGGAAGTGGTACATTACACGTCATAGACACTAACCCTCTCTCACGATCTGTGCCCAATGCACTAAAAGTACTTGGAAGAGCTGAGTTACTGTCAGAAGTAGACCCTCTAATGTGATGGTCTGATTCTGGTATTTTTAGAATGGGAAGGGCCCAATATCCATAGACCTTTCCATTCTCATAGTATCACACTACAGCTGTTAGTTTTACCTTACCACACATTGTTTTTTTTAAATAATTTGCTTTTTTAGATGTTCAACAAAATCATGAGTCTACCCATTTTTCATAACCAGTCAAGGTAAGACCGACAGTTGCAACCTGATACTATCAGAATTGGAAGGTCCATGAGTATTGGACCCTTTACATTCTGAAATACTTGACCAAACAGCAGTACCAGAAGCAGACACTCACATTGGAGCTTTCCTCAATAACCCTGGTGCGTTGGATACTAACACTGAAAAATAATATTTAAAAAAAAAAAACAACAGAAAAAGCCTTTTTTTTAAAATAAGCACTTCCCACCACCATCCCTCATTGACCATTTTATTAATGGTCTGTCGTAATCCAATTAATCCATTTTAGTACAATGGTAAATCTGTAGAAAAACAGAAACATTAAAAAACACATGACAGTTCTAAATTCAATTTAAATTCCATCACATGCATCTCCTAAATAACATGGGGTTGACCTTTTGAGGGTGCAGGGGACAGAGTTCAGGCCACATAATAAAATCCTGGTAGGTACAAGCCACAGCCGTGGTACAATCTCCAGAGGGTTGGTCCTTTGTCTCTCTCCTCACAAGATTGTGTCTGTAAGCTGTACCCCCTCTTCTGCCCCCTCCACCATTGTGTATACAACCCCCATCTATCAGCCCATAGAGAGTTTGTACAGGGGTGGAAAACAGGTATGGAGGAGCTGGAAAAGTTAGCATTCTAAAACGTTTGTGTTGACTGAGAAAAGTCATCATGGCAATATGGACTGGAGGGAGAAAAAAGGAAAATCAAATTACTGCAGTCAAAGAAGACATCATTTGAAACATGATGTAGCTGCAGTGTAATGACTTCTGCTTCTGTATAGTGCCTATGTACAACTGCTATCTACCAAACTACTATTGTATGGTCACTGTAAGGTGGTAAGATTGGTCCTAGTATAATGGTTTATATTCAGGAATATTATGTTGATATTAGTTAATTGCTATCAGGTGGTGATTTATGGCTATGGTGTGGTAGTATTATTGATAATACTGGTCTTAGTATACTGCTTTGGTCAGTAACAGTATGGTGATATTTACTCCTTATATAGCAGTGTTATGTGGTTACTGTATGACCATTATTTAGAGACATCATACTAAAAAAGTCTCATGGCTAGTTGAGTGTTTTTTTTATATAAAATGTATTGTTAAATATGAATACATATTTAAAGACCCTAGTAATGTCACTCTTGTGTTCAAAAATGAAGACTGAAACAGTACCATGTTCAGAAAAATTGTGATGTTTATTAACCCAAGTCCTTACAAATGTTTCAGCTCCTACATGGAGCAAATTTCAAGACAAACTTGGGCTGCAATGTTGTTCGTCAGGACATGATTGAACAAACTTCACTGTTTTTCTGAACGTGGTGCTGCTTCATTCTTCATTTTTGGAAATTTTAAAATCTGTAGTCTAGTTCTAGAAACCTGCACACAGTGGGGCACATTTATCAATAGTGTCTGACTGTAAGACAGTTTTAATTTAGACTAGACAGTCTTACAATGTGACATATTTATCATAGTGTTGTTAAATCTGGTGCAGGTTAAAACTGTCTAGTCTACCTGTGTACCACTATTAAGTTTGCTTACTTTTCTGCCACTAACTACAGTGTAATTATTGCACATTTTTGCCGCACATTAAGTCACACCCCTTTTCATGTGAAGCCATGCCCATTTTACCAAGGCCACACCTCCTTTGATGGACAAGGCGCATAAGTGTCTATGAACTGTCTCAAACACATAATAAATGTGGTGTAAAGCATGTATGACATTATTGTTGGTGCAATATGTACCAGAATTCTGGTGCAACTGCCTTGATAACTGTGACCCAGTAATTTTATACATCACTTGTGCTGCCTCCACCATTTTATTTTTTGTGGCCACTGTTTGTGTTGACTGTGATCTGCAGGAGGAAGCTGGAAATGATTGTGTGTGCTTAGGCATAGTAAGAGATGTGGTCCAGTGTAAGGTCATGTACTTGCTCATGGTTATAGGCATGACCAGGTGTGATATCATGTAATTGGTTGTGGCCTGATGTCTTCATCTTTTCACTCACTTAGAGCCACATGTATGAAAACGGTCTAGGTCTAAAACTGACTTTGTTGTCCATAGCAACCAATCTGAGCGCCCCTTTCATTTCATATAGTACTCTGAAAAAATGAGATGGTTGCTCTTATTGGATGCGATGGGAAAGTGAGCTTTAGACCTAGACAATTTTCATGCATGTGGCCCTTAAGTTTGAGAGGCATGCATGAGTAACATTGTCTGTTTTTGAGGCTCAGGGTCTCATTTTGAGGTACACTGTGTGTCTTTTCCTAGGGGCTAAATGTTTCACCCAACCACTAACCATGAGTGGAGAAAAAGTTTTGGTGTTATCATTCATTTTCTCTGAAAAAAGGCCAAGCAAGCAAATATTCTGCCGGGGTATGTAATCTTTTGAGCACAGCTGTATACATTTTTAGTTCTAGAGTGGTAATCATATTTTACTTTTTTAAAAAAAAGAAAATAGGTAACAAGTATAATGTCACAGAATAGAAAGTAAGCCAGCTGTAATAAAGTAAGGGCTGCACATCATGTAAATAACACTATGATGTAGTTAACAAAATGTGGCATATACAGAACATATTTGATCCTTCAGATGCCATGAACTGTCTATGGAGTTACAGTATACAGGCAGTCCCCGAGTTATGAACAGGATAGGGACTGTAGGTTTGTTCTTAAGTTGAAATTGTATGTAAGTCGGAACAGTTATATTTATTAAATGTAATTCCAGCAAAAAAAAAAAAAAGTTTTGTTTTGGATAGTGCAGGGAACAGTTTTTAAATTTGTTTTGCTGTCTGTGCCTTTTTTTTTAGAAGATTTCACCTAACGTTCTGTATCTCATGGGCAGCTGTGGCATGCTGGCACTTGGTTATTATGGGGCGTGACTCAGTGTTAAATGTCAGCCACGCCCCATAAGTCTCCGTTTGTAACTAGGGGATGTATGTAAGTCGGAACGATGTAAGTCGGGGACTGCCGTATATCTTATTAATTAAATTTTAGCAACAAAACAAATGCATAGTACATCTGCTTAACAAAATGCTGTCTTAACAAATTCTTAATAAAAATACAAATAGTGTACTGCAAAGTACTTTTTTCATATTAAAGAATGGTAGATCAATGATTAATCTGATCTACATGACTATGTAACGGATGATGACCTTGAGTCTCATATTGCTTGCCTTCTTGTACAATTAAGCTCAATGCTGCCTGAAAATATCTTGTTAGAGCCTTGAATTCCATCCAACTGTAATATGGAAGTATGATTGACACAAAGCTAGAATGTCTTACTTAAATTAGTCAATTGACTGCCATATAAATACCAGTAAAACTGGTATTGAGGCAGCTAAAACCTTATTAAATTACTGTACATTATTACATATTACATTTAAATGAGCTGACCATTTTTGGGGGACAAGAAAATTATGCATCTATAATTTCTATAGTTATTCTGTTTTCTGGTAATTGTATTATTGATTTTTTTTTATATTCTGATGAATGAAAATTTTCTTTCTTCATACCTCTTAGAACAAGATATAATTGTATTGATAACTAAATTACAGTAGTGATGGAATAACATTTAGAATAGTTGATTATTTTTCTGCCTAAATTTCATCAACATGCAATTACATTTTCCAATCAAGAGAAAAGAGTACTTGTCCTTGCCAAGTGGTGCTTCTCTTTGAATAACCAGAACCTGATCTCCTAGTCATTACTTAAAGATCTTGGGATGCTTTTAAAAATATTAACATATTTCTTACTTGCATGCGGGCTTCACATGCTGACCATAAGTGTATTAAAATATTTTAGGGGCTGCAGTGGGAAACCAATTTAAGGTGTTGTCCAGCATTACTCCAGTTTTCGCATTAATTAGAATAAGTCCTGCATCTTGCCACTAGATACCTTTGTCCCCATGGAATAGACCTGTATCTTGTCTCTTAAATTGCCATCCCATTGCTCTAACTTTAATCGACTAAATCTGTCAATGCCTCCATTCCATTCAAAGATTACATCTTCTCCCTTGGAGGCTGATCTCATAAACTTTGTCAAATATGGCTATTCTGACTGAATTCTATACTTACACAGTTTATGGATGGAGTCCCTCCTGCACCAGTTGCCCGACCCATTATTGGTGCTCTGCATTATTGTGCCTTCCCTTTTTGTGCAGACTCAAGTCTGCTACTATTGTTTATGTACATATCCACTTATATGTAACTATAATACATGTCTAATTATGGTGATTATGTTTCTGGCATTATCCTTTGGCTATGTGATCGTATATTCTATGCATTTTGTTAATGTGCTTTTTCTGCAGCTAGATTTAATGTCCTAATATTCATATTGTACAGTAAGTATAGGACCTATTGTTTAGAGCAAAGGTTTTTTGCATGTCATATCTATTATATCAGATGCCTGTTTACATTGACAAGTACTCTTTATTCACTTTTTAAGTCTTTTGGCTTATATACTATAATTTTGGGACTAGAAGTAGCCACTCAATGTTAGAACATCAGTAGCTCCCAGGGATTATGTAACTGGCATGCCCAAGGCTTTCACACTAAGACCTTCGTCAGGACTGTAACCATGAACTTGCTTAACTCATAACAGCATGTCATACACAGTCTTTAACTAGGAACATAGTTTTGGAGAGATGTTGTGCAACAGGATGTAATATAATGATCAGTAAATTGGGAGAAATTTGGGGTGTTGAAGGTACAATGTGAAGTGGTGTTAAATTTGGCTATCATGTATTATAGGGTATTGGATGAGGGTATTATGTACAAAGCAGTGTTAGGTGAGGAAATGTTGTGCATTAGGGGATATTCAATGTGTGATGTAATGTAGTGGGGGTATTAGGTGAGGGGATTTACTGGTGTGGGTTGTACATAAAGTGAGGTCATATACTGAAAGGGGCTCCAAGTGAATTAAAAAGGTCACTAATGCACTTTAACTTTTTGTTCATTGTGACAAATGTTTTACTAATTTATAAAAGCTCTGTCATTGCTTATCATTGGTTATAGCTTTGAGAAGAAAGAACACATTTTGGTCTGATTTGAGTTTGATGAATTTAGTGGCCTGGTTTGAGGTCAAAATTAATCTAAAGTCTGGCCTAGAGTCAGATCAAATTTAAGAGATCTGGGGTTCAAAAAGTTAAGAAGTATGGTTTAGGGTCTGATTAATTTAGGGTGTCTGAAATAATTTAATATTTTGTTCTGGCATTATGGTGTCTAAACTGGATGAAAGAGAAAAGAAAAGTGAAAGACTTCAATTACAAAATATGTCACCTGGGACTCCTTGGGTATACATTGTTATAGATTCTGACTGCAACTACATGGAGTTGGGCAAAATAACCAGAACCCCCTGTTTTTAAATGGTCAGGTTGAACGGTTCCTGAGACACCTAACATCATTGGCAACCTCTTCCCCCTTTCTTTTTTACTAGTCATGTAGGTTGTACAACTGTTGATAAACTTTATTACTTGTGCTGTTCAAAAAATCCGTTTGTTTTGTGGGCATGATATGTCAGACATGAAAGAAGTCCAAAGAAGAATGATTGCTGGTTTGTGCCTGAAAGGGATATCTTTGGCTTGAGTTGCTGAGTGGATAGGCATATTGAGGTCTTCTCTTTCCTTGATCACATCATAATATGCAAAGACCAAAAAAACATCTGCAGACTTAACTGTGGTCAAAATTTAAGACTTGATGTGAGGGACAGAAGAGCACTTCTTTGAATTGTAGCCAAATTGGATCCTCAAATTATTGCAAAGTTGAATGCAATTTATGTGCTCCAATATATAAAATTGAAGGGAGATGTTTTGAGTTCTTTGGCTGCAATTTGATGTAGAATGCACTCTATTATTAGTCTAAACTTTCTTACAGATATATTGTCACGTCAAGGGAGGTACAATGAGCCCTGACTGGAACCCAGCCCACTGTCCCTGCCTACTTGACGTGCTGCCCTAGGCGGCAGACGTCAACTAGGCGACAGTCCCTGCGCTGCTAAAGTGCTGGGGCCGTCAGGAGGAAGAAGAGTCAACAATCCGGGTCAAAAGCCAATCAGGAAAGCCAAGCCACAAAACGGAACCAGAGAGAAAATGTATACAAGCCGAGGTCAAACTGAACGGGAGCGAGGTATAGAATCAGAATGCAAGACAGGGTCAGGAAAACAAGTAGAGATCTGGTACATGGATAAGCAAAACAAGAAACAATAGCACAGGTAATAGGCAGCCAGGAGAATATCACAGGCGCAGCACTCAGTCTGCAAGGGGTTTAAATGGGATTCCCGGATACCGCCCCTGCAGCTGATTGGAGCGGCCTCCGAGTCCTCCCATTGGCTGGTGCGACACGCCCCTTGTCTGGATTGGCTGGGCCTCTGTCACTCACAGAACTGCCAGCAGACTGTCTCTCAGGGCGGGGTCGCAAACCAGCTGCTGCAGATTGTTGCTCCCCACAAGCTAAGCGCCGCCTAGCCCTGACAGTACCCCCCCTTTATGCGAAAACAAGGCACAAGGGTGAAGGTTAGTCATAGTAGCGGACCCCTGAGACAAGACCGCCCCTGCACCATACTCAGAAGCATCGACCTCAATGACAAAGGGTTTGCTATGATCTGCTTGAAACACAGGAGCTGATACAAAACACTGCTTAAGTTTCTCAAAAGCCTCTATGGCCACAGGTTGCCAATTACTGAACTTCACCCCCTTCTTAGTCATGTCAGTCAACGGCTGAACTAAGACAGAAAAATTATGAATAAATTTACGATAATAATTAGCAAACCCTAAGAATCGCTGTAGGGCCTTCAAGGACGAAGGGCGGACCCAGTCGAGAATAGCCTGATTTTTACTGGGGTCCATACGAAATGAGTTAGGAGTCAGGATATACCCAAGAACAGGAACCTCCTGTACCCCAAAAACACATTTCTCAAGCTTGACAAACAACCTATTTTCCTTCAAGATTTGCAATACTTGTTGTATATGTTTAACGTGTGATGACCAATCTTCTGAGTAGATTAAAATGTCATTCAGATAAACAACCATACAACAACCAATAAGTTCCCGGAAAACATTATTAACCAGGTTCTGGAACACCGCGGGTGCATTACACAACCCAAAAGGCATAACCAGATATTCAAAATGACCCTCAGGAGTGTTAAACGCGGTTTTCCACTCATCCCCTTCTCGGATACGGATGAGGTTATAGGCACCTCTCAGGTCCAGTTTGGAAAACCACTTTGCCCCCTGGATCTGATTAAACAGATCAGGAATCAAGGGTAAGGGATATTGTTTTTTTACCGTTATCTTATTTAATTCACGGTAGTCAATGCATGGACGGAGGCCTCCATCCTTTTTTCCTACAAAGAAAAACCCTGCACCCATAGGAGATACAGAAGGTCAGATATGCCCCTTCTGAAGGCTTTCTGCAATGTATTGCTTCATGGCTATTCTCTCAGGACCTGACAGATTATATATCCTCCCCTTAGGAAACCTCACTCCGGGCAATAGGTCAATGGCACAGTCGTAAGATCTATGAGGGGGTAGAATCTCCGACTGTTTCTGAGAAAATACCTCAGCAAAGTCACGAATAAATACAGGAATCTGCTCCACCTCTGTATTGCCCAGTATGATAGGGAGACATCTGTCAAAGCACTGATGCCCCCACTTGATTAATTCCCCTGAATTCCAGTCAAACACTGGGTTATGATTCTGAAGCCAGGGCAGCCCCAAAACCACATCAGCGGGCAGCCCCTTCATGATAAATAGAGTACACTTTTCAGTATGTATGGATCCCACCAACATCTCGAGCTCAGGAGTACAATGTTGAATCGTGCCCCTAGCCAGTGGAGTAGAGTCAATAGCCACCACCTGCAGGGAATCAGATAGAGGTCTCCAAGGTAGACCCAGACGTTTGGCGAAGGACGCGTCTATAAAATTGGACGCTGACCCAGAGTCCACAAAAGCGTTCCCAGAACCGGACAGAGACAAGTATGAGACCTTAACTGGGAGCAGCAATTTTTTGGATACAATGGGAAATACCTGTTCGCCTAGGTGACCTTCCTGCAAATCATCTAGGCGCTGGAGTCTTTCCGGCCTGGTCTTCCGTTTGGAGCACTCCCTGATGCCAGCCATCCTCGCCACAGTAGAAGCATAATCCCTGGAGACACCAAAACGTCCTACAGTCGCTGGCAGCAGTTGCCGAAGAAGCCCCCACTTGCATGGGCTCCTTGGAGTTTATATCTGAAACAGCGGGTGTAGATGGGTGGACCGCCGGGAAGGGAACCTTTTCCCGACGTCTCTCCCTAAAACATCTGTCCAGACAAACGGCTAGAGCCATAGCCTCATCTAAAGTACCAGGGGTAGGGTAAGCCACCAACATATCCTTCACATGGTCGGCTTACCCTAATCTAAACCGACATCTAAGAGCTGGGTCGTTCCACCCCGACGGAACCCACCAGCACCGAATTTCAGAGCAATACTCCTCCACCGTCCTTTTACCCTGTCTCAAGGTGGTCAGCTGAGCCTCGGCCACAGCTTCCCTATCAGGGTCATCAAAAAGTATGCCCAGGGAGAACAAGAACCTGTCCACAGAAGACAGTTCTGGCGAATCTGGAGGTAACGGAAATGCCCACTCCTGGGGGGACCCTGAAGTAGGGACATAACTATTCCCACTTTCTGCTCCACATTGCCAGAGGTACGTGGGCGGAGCCTAAAATACAGGCGACATCCTTCCCTAAACGTCAAAAATGTCTACATATTGCCTGAAAACTTGTCAGGCAGCTGAATAGGGGGTTCCACAGAAGGGGGAGGTAGAACAGGGACCCTCAGACTTTGGGGAAGTCTCTTGCTGTTGTACCCACAGCGCCAGATCCTGGACTAGCTGGGTAAGCCCCTGCATCTGCTCTACCAGAGCTGTCATAGTGAGGGTAGAGCAGTAACGGTTTTGGCCTGTGATAATGTCACGTCCAGGGAGGTACTGTGAGCCCTGACTGGAACCCAGCCCACTCTCCCTGCCTCGTTGACGTGCTGCCCTAGGCGGCAGACGCTAACTGGGTGACAGTCCCTGCGCTGCTAAAGTGCTGGGGCCATCAGGAGGAAGAAGAGTCAACAATCCGGGTCAAAAGCCAATCAGGAAAGCCAAGCCACAAAACGGAAGCAGAGAGAAAACGTATATAAGCCGAGGTCAAACTGAACGGGAGCAAGGTACAGAATAAGAATGCAAGACAGGGTCAGGAAAACAAGCAGAGGTCTGGTACGTGGATAAGCAAAACAACAAACAATAGCACAGGTAATAGGCAGCCAGGAGAATATCACAGGCGCAGCACTCAGCCTGCAAGGAGTTTAAATGGGATTCCCAGATACTGCCCCTGCAGCTCCGGGT
This sequence comes from Phyllomedusa bahiana, assembly GCA_025379985.1. Lineage (NCBI taxonomy): Eukaryota > Metazoa > Chordata > Amphibia > Anura > Hylidae > Phyllomedusa > Phyllomedusa bahiana. The sequence continues at coordinate 33,135 of JAODAL010028293.1, read as the reverse complement.
CCTCCCATTGGCTGGTGCGACACGCCCCCTGTCCGGAGTGGCTGGACCTCTGTCCCTCACAGAGCTGCCAACAGAATGTCTATCAGGGTGGAGTCGCAAACCAGCTGCTGCAGACTGTTGCTCCCCAAAAGCTAAGCGCCACCTAACCCTGACATATATAGCTTCCTTAAATAACAACTTCTTCTACTGCCAACTGAAAAATGTTAGCAACTCAGTTTATCTTATAGAGACAAAGGTCTGTATACATAAAGCCATTTTAAAAAAATAGTTAACAGGGTTTTCTCACCCCAATGATTAGCTCTAAACATTTAAGCAAAGGTAAATAAAGACTACTACCGAATGCACTGCATTTCTCTAGGTCAACAACAACATCTCTCTTTGCTCTCATTGCTCCAGCTGGATGCCCTGTGTCACTCCCTGCTGTGTGTTATCAGTAAAAGAGAAGTTTGCTTATTTAAGTTACTGCCAAAATCCAATCCATTAGAGTTCTGTATCCTTGTGCACTACAGCGTACCAACATCCCATATTCATCTCACTGTAAAAAGCTCAGATGGGATTAGCAGAACTGATATGCCAATCACTGCAATATAACCACCCACAGCCTAACCAGGTAGTGTAAGTCTGAAGCTGTCTGTGAAGAGCAGGCTCAGTGAGAACACCCCTTTAAGATTATACACATGAAACACAATGATACAATTTACCATATCATTCCCCACCTTTTGTTTAATTTCAGATACTTCATATGTAAAGGAAAGGTACCTACATCCAACTGGCACCTTCTTTTCATGGTAGAAACCAGTAAGGCCTAAGGGCCATTTAACACATGGTTTCCCACTCAGGAAGCTTCTTCTCTAGGCTCAGGTTTAGCAGATATGGACTTGGTCAGATGCACTTGACAGGAACCATCAAACCTCAGTTCCAGGTTCCTCTAGATGTGCCTTTTTAACACAATCTAGTCTCCAGACCAGAGGTTATGCAACCCTTATTATGCGTCTTGGTCTGAGATTGATGGTTACATGCTGGTGTAATATGCTGGCATAACTCATCATGTATAAGTGTAAAGTCTGTAGTTGTAGTACTCTTCTAGGGGAATAAGCAAGAAATACTTGTTGAATACAGAGCCATTGGAAGGCACTCGGTCAATGGAAGTTTCATTGCCTGCATGGCCGAAGCTGACAAAGATAGGGCAAAGAGAGATTTCTCCCTTTGTTTTCACCACAATCAGCATTAATCACAGCACTGAAGAGATTAAACAATCAGGATCAGAATTTAGTCATTCTGGTTGTTAGTGCTGGAGTTTGTATGCCCTGTGTGATCTCCGTGATGTACTGTACATGTAAATTGAGATGTGGGAACGAGATCTGCACATACTTTTTCAAAAAGCTTAGCCATACGAGCCCATGTGAACCTTATTGTATTTAAGTGCAAGGTTCTATTATTTCAAATTCCTAGAAGCATTTTTTCCTCCTTCTCTGTGGCACCCCACCAAGCCTGAACAGCATCATGCAGAGGCTGTATGACTCCATATTAGAGAGACATACAGCCTGCATGCACTCTGACTATGTTTCTACACCTGTACTTGAGCCCTTATTTTCAGCTTTATGGGAATACTTTAGTTGAAACTAATGCCGCATGTAATCTCAGGGGCACGATATTCTTAGGGGCTTTAATGTGATGTGTGTATTCTTTTATGTGTATTCTTTGACTTTATGTGTCATAATCCATCCCCTCTCACCCTGCACTAGGCATTACAAAGCATATCCAATTTGTTAGATGTTCTCCTTTAATTTTACCTTGCTGTTCCTAAGATAGAAACAATATTTGATAACACTGAAAATTTTCAAAAAGAATGTCCTAGGTATAAGATGCATCTAAATGTAAGAATATCTAAATATAATATAACACGTCTTATCAAAGAAGCATGTATGTTTATCAATGTCACCTCTGAGAATCCATCCTTCAACATCTATTTGTAAGAAGAATAATAATGTAAATCTGTACAGCAGTGTATTTTACACCTACGCTTATCTGAGAAACTGCTGTTTCCTTTACTTACAAGCATATTGTTCACAGAACAACAGGGAAGCTTTTCAACTAAATCTAGGGAATTTCATAAACACGTTTCCATACCAACATTGCACAAATCAGTTCTCATTGAGAAGTATAAGATAGATTCTTTATGACTCCATTACACTGAAGTGCTATCAGGGATGGATAAATCAAGCAAATTGATAAATGCTGCCTCGATGTTTTATATATTAGTACAGAACAGTTTTTTTTCAGTGTATTTTTATGTAAAAAAGACAATTGTATTGATATTGCTGAAAAAACATCATTAATGCTGATGCAAAAATCCCTCTAAACTGATATGCAAAATGGTAGCACATGTTTGATTTATAGTAATTTACTTCATATTCCATTTATACAGTCATTGGAGTGGTCAGAAACACACAAAAAAGTCTCCTATATCCTTGTGTTGGTAAAAATGTTTTGAGCTTTTGACTTTCGGGCTATCTTACCATCCACTACAGATTTGAACGTGAGCCTACCATCATTTTATAGGCAATCATCTTGGCTACTTCATACGTTAATCTGACTTGCAACTATTTAGCATATGCTTAGTTATGCAGATTCTTGTCATTTAACTGCATTGTTATTGTTTTGCTCCTAAAAATCTCAATTTTAATTAAAAAATTTTTGTAAATCCACCTTTTTTTTCACAATGCCTGAATCCTTCTAGCATGTTCTTGATCAGATTCAAGCATGTCTCGACCGAAATCTGATCCCAGGTCTCTTCTACACGTTCCCAATGTTGGTGCATACTGGTCAACTCATAGAAGATAGATGCCAGCTCACCGCTTTCCATGGAGAATACTGCACGGATCCACCTGGTTGGAGAGTGAGGATCAGAACAAGTAGAAAAATGATCCAGTAGTTCCCAAACGCTATTAAAAAATTGGTCAACTCACTTGGGTATGAAGACAGCTTTTTCTTCAACTCTACCCATATATGTTCAATTGGGTTGAAGTCTAGAGACTGGAGGGGACAATCCAGCAACTCTAATTTATTGTCATTGGACCATTTCTTTGCTAATCTTAACATATGCTTCAAGTTGATGTCCTGCTGGAACACTTTGTCATCCTGTTCATACCCATAGTACTTGAGTGTATGAAATAGCTCATCTTGTAGGATACTCACCATAGATCCTGGTCAAGTATCCAACACTTTTAACCATGAAACAACCCCATATCATCAGGCTCCAGATCACCCATTTCTAATCTTCTACTGTCCACCTTTCAGTCTTGTCTGCAAACTCAAGACAATATTGAAGTATAGGCATCTTCACCTTTTTTTGGGCCGCCATCCCAGACTTGTGTAATACGTGTTGCGTGGTATTTGCATGGACATCTGTGATCTCACTATTACGAAGCATACGAGCCATTTCCACTGCCATGTTTGTCATGCCAGAACTGATAGACCTTGTGATGAGTTGACTCTGATCTTTTGCCTGAACATCCACCTCTTGGCTTTTGAATGGATGGATGGACTTCATTTCATATTCTTCCAGCTGTCATGGCCATGTTCACATGATGCAGTTTCACAATTTTCTTGGACGAGAAACCGCTATCAGGAGTTGGATTATGCTGATTCTCTTTTCTTGGGAAATTTTTGATATCAGCGGTCCCCAACCTTTTTTCAATTGGGAACCAGTTACATGTAATACATTATTTTGACGGCCCATGGTTTTGGAGGGTTTTTGATCTACAGAGCTAGCCATCAGTCTGCAGTTATATAATGTTGGTTATCCCATACTATACCCCATGCCAGGGCCTATGGGGTAACCAAAATTATTGATAGTAGTTTCTCGTCCAAGAAAATTTGCAAACTGCATATATTTATGATTATATATGTATATTATATACACATATATAGAGAATTTGAGGGAAATCAACTGGATTAAAAAAAACAGTTTTAGAACTGCTTACATACTTTTACCCTTTTGTCTGCATTCTATCTCCCACTAAACTGAGCAGCATAAGGCTGAGCTGCCTAATGGAACATGGCTTCTGCACAGCATGCAGCACTAAGCTATTTTCTCCTTTACCTGAAGGGATTTTAGGTAATTTTTATTAAATTTATGGTTGAGGGTATGTAGGGCCTTAGGACTCGGCCTACAGCAGTTCCTCTTCCCCTGCTGTGTGATGGATCCATATCGGTCATTTATGCTGGTCCTCGCTGCCAGGTACCACTAACTGTATGCTGGTGACCATGTCCATGTAAGAATTATTGCGCTCTCTGCTCCTTTACTACAAGAACAGCGTCTATCTTTCCAAAATACAAGGAGCTGACTGCAAAAAACCGCAGAGAATAGGTGGCACCATCCCGGATCGATTAGTTACATGCTCCTCTATATTGCCAAATTAAAAATGAGCTTGGCATACACAGGCTGCGTGGCCTTTCACTTGGGAATCAACCAGATAACACACTGAGCTGTTAGGGAATGTGAGAACAGGTTATAATTTGTAGTATAGAAGAAAAATTGTTCCACCACCTGGAGCAAAACAGTAACAATGCAGTTACATCATAAGAATCTGAAGAACTAAGTATATGCTAAATAGTTGCAGGTCAAGGTTTTATATGTAGATCGCCAAGATGATGGTCTATAAAATGATGGTAGTCTCACGTTCAAAGCTGTAGTGGATGGTGAGATATGGAGCCTGAAAGTCAAAAGTTCAAAACATTGTTACCTTTTTACTCATCAGTGTATATAAAATATCACTCACATATTGTATCCACTGTTTGATGAAGCAAATAACTGTAATAAAGTTGTCAGGAAAAAGCCCACCCCGCCAGTCCACTAAAGAGTTGACGGCCTGACTTGGGGTGAATCGTGACGTTGTGCTGCCCCCTAGGGGTACAAAAGGTCATCCAGATACTGTTTCACCGTTGACCCCTGTCCACACGGGCACAGGGAGACCCAGGGAGGACGAGAGAACACCCTCCTCGCCAATGACCCTGAACGGCGGAGAGAGATTTGTTTACCCGCACTGGTTAAACAAAAATCTTCCAGACAAATAGACTGCCACCAGTTTCTAGTTTGGTTATAAGACCAGTCTGTTACCGATTTATAACAAGGCCAGAACCAGCCTTGGGGTAGCTATATATTATAAACCGAGTAATAGGCGTGTGAGGCCGATGATTAACACAAATTAACTCAGATTAAAGTTTATAGATTTAATTCTAGTGTTGAGCGATTGCGTTGGCTATCGAGATCGAGCGATAGTCGATAGTCGGCCGCTATCGATAAGGTTTTTCGATAGTGAGCATCGATTATGAGCGATTACCATTAAAGTCTATGGGAGAGCAACAAAACCTTCATTATTACACCCAAACAAGGCTGGAGAAGCTGAAATTAACATCCACAAACAGTCAAATGGATACGTGCTACATCTTAGGCAACACACTTAGGTTATAAAAGTCACAGAAAAAAAGTCACAGACCATTCACTATCCCTGTCTTGTACCACAGCATGACCCTTAAACCTGCATCACCCACAAATTAAAAAGTGCCAGAAGGCAGTATGATTTGAACCATCATGTTACTTGAACTGGACATTGAATATCCCTGTCCTGGAACGCAGCATGAGCCCGAAACCTGCATGACCCCCAGATTTAAAAAGTGCCGCAAAAAGGAGTCTTTCAACCACCATTTTAGTTGAACTGGACACAAAATATATCTGTCCTGTACCGCAGAAGCCCTTTAAAACCTGTCTCCCCACATTTTTAAAAAGTGCAGAAAAAGGAGTCTTTAACCCCATTTTAGTTGAACTGGACATATACTGCCCCTGCCCGGGGCCCACAGTATGACCATTAAACCTGTCTGCCCCCAGTTACAAAGTGCCGGAAAAAGGAGTCTTTCAACCCCCTTTTAGTTGAACGGACATTGACTGAACTGCCCTGTGCCACAGCATGACCAGGGCTGGAGTTACGTGGGTGCGGTGAGAGCCCGGGTTGGCCCCCCGTCATCTTTAACACAGGTTAAATGCCTGTGAGGCAACAAAAACTGTCGTGCTGAGCAGAGTGCGGAAGCGGAAGTGTGAAAACTCCAGCCTTTCGTACCAGTCAAGCCCTGGGTAGCCTTGCCCCCGTTGAGTGGGGGACCAATGAGTTTCCCTTTGGAAATCTGGTGGTTAAGTCCTGTTCACCCGGGTCCCCTTTTGCTTGGCATTTTTTTTTTATTTTTTTTCCGTGCTGGGGGAAAATTGTCTCTGTATTTTGTTCTCTGTCCGTGCTCCTACCCCTTTGTCTTAAATTTAACCCTACATTGGTAAAGTTTTCTATCCCTCCCTTGTACAATTGGGGAATTTTTTTTACCAGCTATTTTTACATGCAAGTTTTTTAGTATTTTAATTCTAGAAAAAATTTTTTTTAAAATGGGATGGAATCCCCCTGTCTTTGTTTCTTTTTTTCATTGTATTAAATGGGTTGTCTCAATAAGAAATTGTAGTATGTTAAAGACTTGCAAAAAAAGTCTTTTTGCAATATGTGTCCTTAACAGGTCTCCCTATTCCTGTTCTACAGAAACCAAACCTTGACCCACTCTTGAAAATTTGTAAAGAACAAATGTCTGTTAAAAACAACTTTTTTAAAATAGGCCCTGTAGTATAGCTGCATGTCACAGCAAAATGCCCCAAAAAATTCAAAGATGCCCCTTGAGCCCCTTTGGACAATTGTGAAAACAATGTCTGTTAGAAAAAAAATTTTTTTAGAATAGGATGTGTATGCTGCAGTCACAGAAAAATGCCCCCAAAAAAGTAAAAGCATGCCCCTTGAGCCACTTTGGACAATTGTGAGAACAAATGTCTGTTAGAAACAACTTTTTTAAAAATAGGACGTAGTTAGCTGCATGTACAGAAAAACCCCCCAAAATTAAAAAAAGACCCATGAGCCACTTTTGAAAATTGTGAAAAACAAATGTCTATTTGAAAAAAAACATTTTTTAGAATGGGGACTGTAGTATTGCGATTCAAGAAAAATCCCCCAAAAAAATTCAAAGCATGACCCTTGACCCATTTGGTAAAATTGTGAAGAAAAATGTTGTTGAAAAAACATTTTTTTTATAATGGGGACCGTAGTTTTGCTCTTTTCAAAGAGCATGCCCAAAAAAAATTTAAAAATGACTTTTCACCCATGTTAAAAATTGTGAGCGAGAAATGCCATGAGAAGCCCATTTCTGTTCCAAAGGACCTGATTATTGTGTATTCACGCTACATCCCCCCAAAAAAATTTTTAAATATGATTCTCACCCACTTTTAAAAAAATTGGAGGGCAAAATGCCACTTAGAACCCACATTTCTTTTTCCCAAAGGCCTAATTATGCTGTATCTACAGAAACATGACCTCAAAAATTGACAAGCGAAAATTTTAAGTAAAGTGAGTAAAATGGAATACGGTGTTGTCTTGAAACCTTGCTGTCTTTTACGTTTTCCTCACGCAAAAGAGAATAAAGGGGAAAAAGGAATAAAAATTGCAGTAAAAAGATCATTTTAAAAAAAAGTTTTCAAGGGGGCCCATTTCTGTTTAAAAAAGGAATGTGAAGTAGCCGGCAACTAATCGGTGACTCGGCAATTGGGGACCACAACTCATAGAGACCCAGCTGATTATCTTGTTGAAAGTAAAAGACCACATTTCTGTGGAACCCAGATGCGTTTGTCTGTAATGACACCTCGCTGTGCTGAAGGTCCGCTCAGATATGACGCTGGTGCTGGGAGGACAACCCCTCTATGGCGTGACGACCCAAGCTCGGGCCTTCGTCCTTTTTGGTGCCCAGAAGTCTATTGGGCCCGGAACACATGAAAAGACTGGGTTTTGGGAAAAGCAGATAGTCGTGCACCATGTTTTAAAGCTGTTTCTGTGTGTTGGATGTGTCCCCTGCTTTTGATGCGTTGGTGAGGTGGAAAAAAAGATTGCCAGAGGTCACCTTAGGTTCCGCCACCTTTGCTGCTGCCGCTAGCTACTTGGCACTTATGCTGTCCGTCGCTGATGTTGTTCCACCGTGACTTTGGGGAAAACGTGAAGCAGACGAAAAAGATGTCTCAGTTGATCAATCAGCAAGGTCTCCATTTTTGCATTTTATTCTTTTTTTGGGTGGGGGGAAAGGAAGTGCTGAGTTTTGTTTGTCCGGGGACCCAGGAGGGGGGCCCACCAAATAACTGTTGTTCATTTTGATGGCCCTTAATGCGAGGATCTTTTTGGAGGAAAAGGGCTCCAAAACACTCATGTGAGAGATGGAGCCCCTTTATTTCCAAGCCCCTGGGTCGAGGGGCACTAGCAAAGTCTTCCTCATCTTCCTCCTCCGCCTCAAATTGCGCCCAAACCCTTTCCAAGGCAGGGAGTCGGTAAAATCGGTGTTGGAATACCCCCTCCTCCTCCTTTTGCTGCCTCCGGACAGCTTAAAACAGCCCTGACTTGCCTGAGATGATCACCCCGAGAGTGATGCGCCCCTTGCACTAGCTCTGGATCCCGAACATGCTAATGAAGACCCATGAAATTTGAAAAAGTGGGCCTTGTGGATTTGATGGAAGAAAGGCTCCGTGTCCGCTTGTGTCCGTTCCTCCTCCCGCTGGCGGGGGGGCTGTTGTTTCGGTGTCCAAAAGATCGTTCCGAACTAAGATCACCAAAGCTTGCTGACAAGGGCTTTTTTCGCACTACCATTTTGGTGGTTCTTTAAAACTGGCAAGGATGGGCGAGTCTTTCACTGCCCCCACTCCGGTGGTTCAAACCCCGAGGCCGACCGCTGTTGTCAGGCCATGTGTCACTTTTGTACTGGTAATGGATTTCGCTGTGCCACAATCGTGGGGGCATGTGGGGGTGGAATTCCAGGTTTTTGCCACGTAAAATGGAGGTTGACGGGGAGGCCCAGCTGACATGCAAGCAGCCAGGCGGGAGAAACAGGGTGGAAGGCGGGAAATGCGAACTCAGACCCCGAGCCTTCTTCAGCAGGCAGTCCGACCCGGGAGGCTCTTTAGAAGTTCTGGAGACAAGGGTTTATGAATGTGCCCGGGAAGGGATGGTCCAGCTAAAGATCTTAAGGGCGGCCAGCAGATTTCGCCGTTATGCACACCCCTTGCCCCGGAAAGGTTTTTTGTCACCCCCGCCGCGTTCGGTCTCGTGCGGAGAGCCGTCCACACTCTGACCTGTGTGGGGGGTTCCCAAGGGAGATTAATTTCAACCGGCCGGGTGTCTCTGGGCACGTGATGACCCAAAGGGGTTTTGGGGGGAAAGAACCCCGACCATCCCCGCGGTTTTTTTAAGAGCGTGCGGAGCCTGAGAGCCCACGTCACCCCAGAACAAAACCCCGCTCACCCAGTGAGCTGTCACGAGAAATAGCGGCCTTGCCGTGTTTTCTAGTCCATTGTCGGTGGTGAGTGGACTTTTCCGGACACAGATGGACAAGCGCTTGAAATTTTTAGATGGCACGTGGTGGCCCGGGGGAGGGAGGTTTTCTGGCAAAGAATGCCTTCGGGATTGGTTTGGGGGGAGGGGGGGGCCATGACGTGGCGGAACCATCTGTGTCCACCCCGCAGAAAGGCAAAATTTTTAAGGCCCAAAAACCCGGCAATGCGCATTAGGTTTTGGCTTTGGGAGGTTTGGGGTTTTTTAAAATGTTTCTTCTGCCCCAACTGGAAAACAGAAGGTGGGTGCAGAATGGCCGCTGTACGGGTGCAGGTCGTCAAACTGGCGGGAAAGGGGAAGGGGTGGATGGGTTCTGGTGGGGTTTTGGTGGACTCGGGCGAAGTGGAGGCTGAAGCGGAGGCTGATCCCTGATCATGACCCGGAGACATGGGGCTGAGGGAAAGCCCGGTGGTGGCGGAGGAGGAGGGACGGAGGAAAAAAAAAGGGGGGGATAGTGGTTGGAGGCCCCGGCCTTTTTTGGCAAGTGTTCCCTCCATTTCAAAAATCATGCATTCGCTGCATGTGATGACATGTTGGTGGTGGGTTAACCATTAAGGGTTTTTGCCTCTACTTATGCGTTTACGGCAAAGGCGGGATATGACATGTGGTGAATCAGAGGCTTGCTCAAAGAAAGGCCAGGTTGAGAGGTCCCGGCCTTTTTGACGGCGATAACGAGGAGCGGGGGGTTTTCGCTGACCGTGGCTGGCGGAATATATCAGCGGACTTTGCGACCCCCCTCTCCCTTTTTGGGCGGGACCCTTATTGAACTACCCCATCTCTTCCTTCCCCTCCCTGATGAAGCGTCGCAAACAAATTTTCTGCGGAAAAAAACCAGGAGGATCCGCATGTCGTCATCATCATCATCATCAAACAGGTGATTTGGGCGTCGACTTTCTGTCCCGAAGCTGGGGCTACAAGCAAGGGGCACGCAAGCGTTGCCGACCGCCCGGGATTTTTCCGATTTGAACGGCTTCCTTCCCTCCTCTGAGGACAGAATGGGGGTCAGGCAGACTAAATCATCTTTGATCTTTTTAACATGCCTTCTGCCCCAACCCCATTTTGTCATCAAAAAAGGTTTCAGACAAGGATTATGCAAGTGGTGGGTACACGAGTTGATATTTTTGGGCCCCTTCATGTTGGACGGATGGATGATGTGTGGACATTTTGGCCGTGACTGGAGGACGAGGAGGTAAGATGCTAGATGCAGGTTGCTTTAAACCCCTGAAGGACAGATTTGGGGGGTGTTCGTTACTTTTATTCACAGGGCCTGACCCGCGATGAAGGGTGACGGGCCGCAATGACGATCGGTGGCAGCGTGTTGGGGCCGCACTGGAAGGAGCCCCTTCTCTGTACCCCTTTCCCCCATGTGCTACCCCCTTTTGCTGCTTACCCTGCATTTGCAATGTTCAGAAAAAATTAAAAATTTGAGAAGGTAGAATAGTTTTGAAAAAATTCTTTTTTAAAAAACGGAAATCAAGCTATTTCAAATCCCTCTAATCAAAACAAAATTGTGGGTTAAAATTTAAATGCAAGGTGTCTATCAACAAATTGGACTGGGCAAAAGTCCAAAAAACACGTTTTGTTATGTTTTGGTTAATAAAGGGATTTTTTTCACCTTTCAATTCCCGTGGTGAATATAGAATTGGGTGTTTTAAATTTACGTAGATGCGCGTCAATGAACAATTTTTGGGGGCGCAAAGTCAAAAAAAAAGTAACTGTTATGTTTTGGGATAATAAAAAGATAATTTTTGACTTTTTAATTCACCCCGTGGTGAATATAGAATTGCTGTTTTAAGATTTACGTAGTGCTGCGTCAAGAACAATGCTGGGGTGCAAAAATCAAAAAAACCGTAATGTTATGTTTTGATATAATAAACGGTATTTTTGCACCTTTCAATTCACCTGTGGTGAATATAGAATGGTGTTTTAGATTTACGTAGATGCAGCGTCAATGAACACTGCTGGGTGCGCACAAGTCAAAAAAACACGTAACTGTTATGTTTTGATATAATAAACGGTATTTTTTGCACCTTTCAATTCACCTTTGGTGAATATAGAATTGCTGTTTTAAGATTTACGTAGATGCTGCGTCAATGAACAATGCTGGGTGCGCAAAAGTCAAAAAACACGTAACTGTTATGTTTGGTATAATAACGGTATTTTTTGCACCTTTCAATTCACCTGTGGTGAATATAGAATTGCTGTTTTAAGATTTACGTGGATGCTGCGTCAATGAACAATGCTGGGTGCGCAAAAGTCAAAAAACACGTAACTGTGATGTTTTCGTACGATACACGGTATTTTTGGCAACAAACAACCTGTGCTGACTACAAGATTGCTGTATTGTAATTTAACTGCAAGGTGGATATATCAACAGTCACAGTGTAATGGTTAAAATTGAAAATGAAAACCTATCTGAAATGTATACTGATATAAAAGTGGAGTTTTGCAGCTAACAAAGAGACTGCAGTTACTAGAAATGATGTGTTCCAATATAAGTTCAGGCTGCCCAATATCCAGGAAATATTTCAATAGCAAACTGTTAATAATAAAGATATTCCACTACAATGTCTACATTATGTCTTGGTGAACTTCATCCAGTGTTCTTTATAGATAGAGCTTGTCTGTGATCGCCCGCGGGCCCCCCCCCCTCCGCTCCTACCGCTGTAAATTCACGGCGGTAGATGCTGCTTTAAAATTTCTCTAGCTAACTACATAAAATCTTCAAATCTCTAATCTAACTAAATTGGAAGGATCACAGCTAATAGTAGAGGTTTCTCTGTGCAGAAATAGACTAATTTCGCTGAGCTGTTTGGCCACAGGCAGAGCGCAGGTCCTATCCCTATGAGACGCTGAGAGACACTGAGGCTGAAACAGGAAACGCTGTTCTATGTAAAACGAGGTCATGTGATTTTTCCAGCCAATCGCAACCATACACATCCCAGTCATGACGTCGCACACACATCTCACCCTGCTCTATTCTGTAATCTGATTTGCTGGCCGCAAAAATTACAGGAAGCGCCGAAAAAGGCGCGATCTTAATAGATGATGCTCAGATTTTAACCTTAATTATCGCATGATCTGGAAATTTCGATCACCATAAAAACCTTGCCGATTTCAACTTTGTCGATAAGAATCGCTCAACACTATTTAATTCGCCTTGGAGGGCGCACTAGACAGGTAATATGTACAGAATGATAATATATACAGGTAAGAGTCAGAGGTGCAAATACGAATATGGTTACAGACAAAAGGCAATAAGATGCGTCCAGTTACCTGAAATTGGCTTGGTTCTTGGCCCACATGGGAGGGCTTATGTGGCCTGGCTTCTGTGTGTGGATGCTCCTGGAAATGCTCTTAGGAACCCCCCTCCTGAATGCAACAACAGGCCCACCTGGGTTCCCTGCTTATATCCGTGATGGGACAGCCCACGTGGCAGCCCCCTACACTCCCCCACACACCCCTGGGATGGTCTACAAACTCCTCCTTCCCTGGCCATGCCATTTCTGACTGAAAACCATAACGCGGCAGGGCATTGGGACAGAACCAAGCCGGTGGTACCATCAGAACCGTCTTGGCCTAAGCTACGCCCTGGTACTCCGCACCCCTATCCTATGTGCTCCATAAGTCCAGTTTTGAATTTCTCAGTACCCTTGCCCCCTAGAACCTCGAGAGTGGTGACTATGACTAAGATATGAAACCGCCATAGACCAGTTATGAACGGGTCGCCTATGAACCTTTATGAAATATCGGTGACTGGCCAGCTGGCATCTGTGTATTCAAATCTTTGAAGCTTGAGGTTGGAACTAATTAAGTTGCATGAGGATCCTTTCATGCGCTGATCTTCTGCTGGGGTGGCTTCCTTTAGAAGGGCATTTACAATGGGTCTGAGCTGGGCTAATTAATGTGTAAATTGAGCTTTCCTGGGAGCTGGGGCCATTTGTGAGATCTGACTAGATACAAAGTTGGAGGAGGGAGAATGGTTTGTCATATTTTGAATGATTTTCCTCACAAAAGTCTTTTCCTTTCCATCAAAAAATATGATATATACTGTATATTGTTTCAGTCTAGATCATACTTTGAAGACTGGAAAAGTGGCAGGGTATACAATTCCACCTGAATGAATTCAGTAACAAAATTGCCAATTAGCTGTGGAATCAATTGAACATAACTGATTATTGACTTTTGCAATTAGCATAATGGAAATTGTAAACATTTTCTGGGCCTAGAGTTTTCTAGTACAAAAGTCTAGCAGCAAAGATGTTTAACTTTTCTATTCTAGTGGAATCCTTGTTCTATTCATGATTTCATTTAGTAAAAGTTTCTGTTTTAGGGTTGTTTAAGTTATAAGTTAATTTTTGGGTACACTTATATGCACCCCTTTGTAAATTGAAATGTTTCCACTCCCAGCATATCTAAATTGAAGCAATGCAGAAAGCAAATAGCTAGGTTAGATAATTATCATTTAAGAAAGCAGTACAAAAATGTCTAAGTTGATGTTGGTTTGCATTTGGGCCTGACACAGCTTATACACTGGGAATGACGATATATCCCCATAACTAAATTTAGGAGCCAAATACAGATTTAAACACATAGGACGACATCTCAATAAAGAGGCGCCTCTACACCAGTTTAAGGCACCTTAAATGAGTTTACTGTATATATAGAAAATAGAGCATCAACATTTTTTGCCGCAGCATACACCAAAAAAATGGTGCAGCACTAATGGGACATGTTGCCCATTAATATGATAATAAAAAAATAAAACGATGTGCCCAATCATCTCTTTCTACTGATTCCCCCTTTTCTGCTTCTTTTAACTAAACTTTAAAACTTTAACTCAAAAATTAAGAAGTATCTATAGTCCACAATGGAGAATAGGAGAGTTGAAATTTTCTGCTAATCATGAATTGGGTGTAAAGCCAGATGTGAACACGGCCTATGAATTTATGTTCCCTCTACCTTTCCTAATTTATAAATTTATTCATACCCCTCCTTCAGTAAAGATATTTGACCTTTATGAAATCATGACTCCCCCAACATCTTTGTAAAATTCATGTGACATAATTTCAGTGAAAATAGAATGGTTTAAAAAAAAATACGGTCATGAACAGTGCCATTGGTGTGCTCTCTCTCTACCTGGACCCTGACCCCCTTCTACTCATCTGCACAGTCAGCAGTCACCTTTGCTTTATATGTTGTCAGATGGGTGCTGCAGACAGGCTGTACAGGAGGGCAAATTAAAGAGCTTGCCCAGGACGTGTCTCATCTTTATTTGGCTCTGTTCATGCTACCATTGTTGTTTTCATCATAAACAGAAACTGCAATGCAGTGTTGGATCTGTGGCATAAGACACAACCAACAATCTCCATTAACTTATAAAAGAGGTCTTTTAGGTTCTACTGCATTGTCCTAAATTTTGATGGGAAGAATAGCGCTGGATGTTGCATTTTCAATATGTTGGGATCTCCAATAGATTCTCTGACAGTGTAGATGCACCATTACTGTTTAATCTACACTGTCAAGTTACATTATTATGATCAGAAGTTACTCTCCAGAGGAACTGCAGTTTGAAGCACAGACAGCATCTAGACGGTTGGGAGTGACTTAAGAAGGTCCTGGTAGGTTGTCACAGGTATTTGGAGCCATGATGACTATTGTTGGAGGGTGCGTGAAGGAGGATCCATAGAATGAACGCAATGATCAAGATGGTCCTATTGGTTCTATTGGTGGCCAAACTACATTTAATGCAGTCCTAATTATTCATAAAATAAATTATCTAATCCTTTATCCATGACCAGTAAGTTCAGTGTACCTTACAGTGATCTATAGTGCACATCTCACCTATTACCTCTTGCATTACCACCTGGAGTTTGCTAAAAGTTGACATAGGCATAAGCAAGGGACCTTCCTGTGATATGTCCTTGCCAAATGCGTATAGATAGCACAGACCATGTTGTACTAAACATCTCATTAATAGAGAGAAAGCATAGGATAAGTTCTGGTAGCTATGTGCATCAACCAACTAGATGTTATGACAAACTTAAAGACAGATAAATTTCAACAGAAGAGGTAACAGAATACTACTGCCATCAACAGGTAAAATAGAATGGATTGTGACAAGTCATGGATTCCTTTCAAAGTGATAGAAATCTGGGGAGGTTTACACCAAGATTCATTCTCCACTGATGATATTATTCCATACCGGGATCTGCAGTGGACACCAATATTAAAGACATGACAGTGTTTTGCTTATAATACAAAAAATTATAAGCACCTTCAAAATATTTGAAATAAATGGTGTAGGTGCATGCTGTCATGGCTACTATGCAAATTCAAACACAGAAACGAACCAGCACCACTCTGCACATGCCAAGAGACAGATAAATACTGAATACATGAATTACTTCAAAGTGCATTCTGTATATATGAAAATATATGAATTATTTCAAAGTGCATTCTGTACATATGAAAATCTGCGGTTCTTAGCATACATTTTTGATAAACACTGTAAGACTCATCCACTAATCTCAAGGTAGCCTCAGTTCAGACAGAGGCCTACTCTAAAAAATCTCTCTTCTTTCTGTACTTTTCAGGCCTTCATACTTTTCACAGTGTGAGTGTCCCAACTATAATCTGTTCTGATTAAAAACAGCCTGAATGGATGGGTAATGTGCAAGACTAGGCTATTGCAAAGTCGCATACAGAGAAATGGAAATATAGATACACAGTAAACATTAATTACTTCAAAGTGCTGCGACAGCTAGTATATATGAAAATCTGAGTCTCCTACCACACTTTTTTTAATTAAAACTTTGAGGGCTATTCCATCAATGATAAGGTGACTAGCTTCACAGATGTAGGCAAGCTGTCCATAGCACCAGTTAAAGTAGACCTAAAACCTGGTGCACCCAATCCTAATAAAAAACAGTACCCTTTGAGCCTGTCACAAAGTGTAGCAATCTCTAAAACCACCAGAGATTTTCAGAAGAAGGGGATAGTGGTGGAAATAACCTCCCCTTGTAATACTCCACTTTAAGCAGTAAGAAAGAAGGTGGATTGGGCCAGCCCACTCAGTATCGAGTGGTCCTTGACCTAAGTGCAATCAACTCTGCCATAGTTCTGAACACTCCCAATGTGCAATAATCCACATACACTTTTGACACAGATCCCATCCAATGCCCAGTATTTCACTGTGATTGATCTGGACAATGTATTCTTTACTATCCGGCTGTACCCAGATTGCCAATATCTTTTTTGCTTTCTAACATGAGGATAAACAGTATACTTGAGGGACAGTACTCCCTCAAGGTGCCCAGAACTCACCCAGCATGTACATAGCAGCCATGACTAGTATTCTGGCTGACTGGACTACCCTGACCCACAAATTGCGTTGCTGCAATATGTGGATGACCTATTGTTGTGTTGTCCCACCAGAGACCTGTGCAATCAAGCATCAGTGTCTCTGTTAGGCTCCCTGGCCAACAACGGGTGCAAAGCCTTCCAGAAGCAGCTCCAATTTTGTTGTACTACAGTGATCCTTCTGGGTATCCCCTGTATTTCTCATGGTGTCCATCATCTGATACCAGGCAGGAAACAGATAAGGAAAGATATGCCTGTTCTTCAAAATGTGAACTGCCTGTGCATCTTTTTGGCCCTTGTGCTATACTGGTTATGCAACACATCTCTTATGATGTAACCACTGTATGACTGTCTCAAAATTATACCTTTCCAACTTAGCGAGACTGCTTTTGACAACTTTCACACACTGAAATTAACCAGTGTCTCTTCAACAGCTTTGGGACTTTCTAACTATGACAAACCCTACAGATTATATTGTTCAGAAATGTCTGGACATGCTACTGCTGTACTGAGACACATGGAACACAACAGCGTTCAGTGGCTTTCTATATTTTGCCAGACCGGATCTAGTACAGAATAAACTCTGAAATTATTCTGAATCACCCAGTCACAGTACTAGCACCCTAAGATATCACAGCCATACTTACACAAGTACAGCCAAAACACCTCTCTGTTGCCAGGCACCTACAACTGCAGTGTGCCCTATTACCACCTGATAATGTTACCCTCCAAAGATGCACTACTATAAACTCTGGAGGAAAAAATGTAGAGGATCCCTGGAAAATGTTTTACGTCAAATGTAGTTATTGCCTACCATTAATATCTCGGGGAAACAGCAAGGTTTGAGCATGTGAGGGATCAGCCTCTAGCAAACCCCAGTTATTAGATCTTTGTGGATGGATCAAGGTATGGCTCAGATGGTAGGTTTTACACAGTGTGTAGTAGTTACCCGATATGAGGTGGTGAAAGCTGAACCACTACTTCCACACCTGTTGGCTCTTGAAGATGCTTGTAAGCACACCCAGGGCCACAGAGCAAACATTTACACAGACTACAGATACAAATTTGGCATGGCTCATGGCTATGTCCCTTTTCCACACATCAAAGGGAAATGCCCTTTCTGACCAAGCAGCTAAACAAAGTACAAAACAGCCCAAGATGCCACCAGCTTGTGTTGGTTTGGTCCAGACACAAGTGTCCCCACCTGTCTCACCCACCACTAAACATATTACAAGAACAGATGAGTAAAGAAGAAAGAGAAGTGTGGACCTCAAAAGGGTGGGCACAAAACAGAGGGAGGTTTGTCTTCCATGTTCACTTTCTCCCATGATGGCCGAAGCCATTCATGGACTAACCCACCAAATCAAGACACTCATGTGTATCTGGTAAGCGGACATTGGTGAGTTCCAGGGTCCAGTGTTATGATATCTCAGTTTACACAAGGATGCTCATCACAACCTTTGAATCCAGGTGCAGGTGGATTACATTTAGCTATCTTAAGCCGGAAGGTATGAATACATGTTGATGTATGTAAACCTGTTTTCTAGATGGCCAGAAGCATTTTCAGTTAGCCGTGCAAACGGTCAGACTACTGTCAAGAAGATACTCATTGAGGTAGTCTGCAGATATGGTGTCCCAAAAAGCATAGAGAGGAACCAGTGAACTTACTTCACAGGTGAAGTGATGAGAGAGATCATGCAATAATTGGAAATTGAGCAGGGCTTTTATATGGCATGATATACACAAAGTAGCGGCAGCATAGAAAGAATTTCATAGGGCCGTGATAGAAACAAGGAAACTATGGACAGTGTCTTCCAATAACCCTATCTTCTGTGAAGTACACTTCCCCAAGGATAGGCTTGTATTTTCCACAATTTTAGATGCAACATAATAGCTTGACAGACCATGTTATTGTAGAAGCATTTGTCCAATGTACATGCTCGAGTCTTTGCTTCTATTCCAGATAGGAATGACATTACAGGAACTCACTCCCTTGAATCAGGAGATTGGGTTGTCGTGAAAACACACGAGGAAACCTCTGGATCTGAGATTTGATGGTCCATACCAAGTTCATCTGACCACCAGCACAGCAGTGAAACTCGAAGGAAAACCTAATTGGATCCACACCAGCCATTGCAATAAAGTAACTTACCTTGTTTTAGAATAAAGTTATTTCTGATTGGTCTCTTTTCTATACTAACTGACAAAGGCTATGTAATCAACAATCACAACAGTATAATTCTTGCCTGTTAGAATACACAGATAACATTTGTTCTTTTTCAGAAGTGCCCGTTACAAAGTTCAGTGTGTACACCAAGGTAAACCCCAAACGTGTGTTTAGTCACAGAGGACAAACAAACTCTGGATCCCTTTAATTTAACTGCACTGTTTTCAGGATATCTGTACAATATCAGTTATTGAGGAATTGTTGCAGTCCGCTGGCACCTTGAGGTGTTACTGTAACCCAATATGTCATCATTATTGAAAAATTTAAAACAGATACTCCCAAATTCAGAGTTTATGAAACATTAGATCAGAAAACATGTCACTTTGCAGTCTGTACTACAAAAGGAAGTTATTGCCCAAAGTGAATTAATTTTCTTAGGATCTGAGATAAGGGACCTTACTGTTCACCACGAGTACAATATATTTTCTGGATTCTCTCCTTCAGCAGGTCAAGCTATTAACTATCTGTTCCAATGACTTGCAATCTTCTTTGTAGAGTTTATCCTTGCCACAAAATTAAATATATCTGTGTTCTTCAAGATTAGGATTGTATTCAGTAGAAGAACTTAGTGACCCATACAAGGTTTTTGTGATCAGGGAATCCCACCAGAAGCATCCATTTGGCGGATCAGGTGAAGCGTTAACAAGTTCTGCACTAGGTGAATAGTGAAGTTCCTGGTGGTTGTGGACAGATCACAAAGAGAAGGGAAATGTGATAGAAATGGTGAGTAAACTATGATTTTGGGCCTCCTGCTAGGGTTTACTGAGAGACTTGTTCTACTGTATCCATGATCTTACTTCTTAAATTCAAGGTTACATGTCCATGATGCTAAGCAGCTGCAATCATGTGCTGTCCACACGCCGTATATCTCAAAATTATTAATATAGTTCACGCAATATTTGTAAGTTATGATTCATTCTGACGCTAACTAATAATATTAGTTTTCAGGGTGTTTAGTAGTTTATGATTTGTAAATGAAACCTGTGCCACCTTGGCACTGTGCCTTCTTTGTTAGTGGAGCTTAAAAACTTATGCAGGCTATCAGTAAATGGAGCTTACTTCAGACTCCTGTCTCTGTGTGTCAGTGCCCCCAAGCTTGGATATTTCTTTTACATCTAATTTGGAACCACATTGGAATGTTGAAGCAGTCATTTGTGATCACACCTGCTACCTACTTAAAAGGGGGTCTAGCTATCTGGATTTAGAGTTTTTACAGGTTTCTACTTGGACTACATTAGACTATGTTAGACTCACTGGATTACATTGACCCAACAATGGTTCCATTCTTTAATAAAGTGGTCAAAAAGTGATTTTGTGCTTCTTGTTTTTTTTTTAATTTTATTCGTCAGGAAAAGTCCGCGCCCACTCGAGGATCGACGACCTGACTTGGGGTGTATAGTGACGTTGCGCTCCCCCTGTGGGTGCACAAGATCAGCTGGATATGGTTTCACAGTTAACCTCTGTCCTCACGGACACAGGAAGACCCAGGGAGTGCGAGAGTATACCCCATTCGCCCACACCCCTGAACTGCTGGGAGAGATCTGCTTACCCACACTGGTGAAACAGAATTTGGCCAGTCCAGTATACTGTTTCACAGTTAACCCCTGTCCACATGGGCCCAGGAAGACCCAGGGAGTGCGAGAGGATATCCCACTCGCCCACACCCCTGAATGGCTGGGAGAGATCTGTTTACCCACACTGGTGAAATAGAACTCTGCCAGCAGAGTAGACTGACACCAGTTCCTCGCTGGTTATATGACCGGTCCATTACTGACTTACAACAAGGCCAGGAACCAGCCCAGGTAGCGATATATTAAAGACCAAGAATAAGGGCATGTGAGATCTGTGATCAAGACAATAGACTCGCTCAGATTAAAGTTTATAGATGTAATTCCCCTTGGGGGGCACTCTAGACAAGCAATATATACATATGGACAATACTATACAGATATTGGTCAGAGCTGCAAATATGGATGTGGTTACAAAGAGGCAGCAGAGGTGTCTATTTACCTTAGGTTGGCTTTGTGCTGGGCACACATGGGGGGAGGGGTGCATGTGGCCTTGCTCCTTTTTGTGGATGCTCTTGGAATGCTGGTCTATGGTGCCTCCACTCCAATGAGACAAAAACGTGCCTACATGGGCTTCAGCTTAAGACAGAACTGGGACAGCCCGCATACTGTCACATTCTCTCACGCCCCTGGGATGGTCTACACTCTCCTCCCTCTTGGGCCATGCTGCTGCAGAGATTTGGGACAGAACCTAGCCAGTGATACCATCAGAACCAGATTGGTCCAAGCTACGACCTGGTATCAAATGCGGACCATCTGATTCCTTTCTAGTGGCAGCCGTGGGGTTTCTCCCTTCCCCCATGCCCCACAAATGCGGGATTGACAGCTATATTTGTGGGAAGTTTCATATTTAAAAATATGAAACTGGGGTGGACCTATGATGCACGGTTCTCCCATAAATCCTTATGAAATATCGGCAGCGCCATGGCTGCTCATCGCTTTCATCCTGAGGAACTGTGAGAAGGTCCATGGGCAAAGTGCTGACAAAATTAAATGACAAAGCTTTGAAGCTTAGAACTTCTGCTGGGATGATCTCTTATCTGGCTGGGAGAGTAGCCAGATTTTGTTGTCTTTTGCCTAATTAATGCCTCCTGGTGATATGTGTTGCACAGTGGGGAGCTTGAGTGACTTTTTTCAGTCCTGTAAACTGAGTGAATTTGAAACTGGAGGGGGGGATGACTTGTCATTTTTCGTCACACCACCCCCCTTTAGATGGTTCTAGGGGTCAGCACCTCTCGGTGGTCACCCGAGCGCCCGCTCACCCCCTCTCCCGGGCGGGACAACCCGTCGGTGTTGCCATGGCCTTAGCCCTTCCAGTGGCGAATGGCAAAGTGGTACTGTTGAAGCGCCAGGCTCCAGAGTAGCAACCTCCCATTGGTTCCGGAGACAGTGTGTAACCAGCTCAGAGGGTGGTGGTCTGTCTCCATGATGAATTGACACCCGTATAAGTAGGGCTGCAGACGCTGCAGGGCCCACACTATCGCCAGGCATTTCTTCTCCATCGTGGAGTAGGCTACTTTCCTTGGCAGAAGCTTCCGGCTCAGGTACATATCAGGATGTTCCTGTCCAATTGTGTCAACCTGGCTGAGCACTGCACTGAGGCCAAAGTCACTGGCTTGGGTTTTTACTATAAGAGCTGGAGCTGGAAAGGGCAGCCTTGAGGGCCTGGAAGGCCGTCTCGCAGTTGTTTGTCCAATCGACTGTGGAGGGCAGCCTCTTCCTGGTGAGGTCTGTAAGGGGCTTTGCCATGCTACTATAGTGTGGAACAAACCTCTTATAGTACCTGGAGGTCCCCAGGAAGGACATCACCTGCTTCTTGGTCCTGGGGGATGGCCAGGATGCGATGGCATCCACCTTTCCGGGCTCTGGCTTCAATGCCCCTCCCACTCGGTGCTCTAGGTAGTGGACCTCGCTCATGCCCAGCTGGCACTTTTCTGGCTTGATGGTCAAGCCTGCCTGGCGGATTCGCCTGAGCACCTGTTTCAGGTGCTGGAGGTGATCCTCCCAGCTGGGACTGAAAACGGCTGTGTCATCCAGGTACGCAGCCTTGTACCCTTCAAGTCCCTTGAGCAGCGTGTTGACCATCCGCTGAAAAGTGGCAGGAGCATTCTTCATGCTGAATGGCATGACGGTGAATTAGTTTCTGTGCCTCATGGGTCAGGGGAATCTGCCAATATCCCGGCTCAGATCCAAGATGGTCAGGTACTTGGCCCCAGCCAATTGATCGAGCAGGTAATCGATGCGCGGCATTGGGTATGCATCGGTGACCGTGACAGCATTGAGACCCCTGTAGTCCACGCAGAACCGGGTGGTCCGATCTTTCTTGGGTACGAGGACTATGGGCGAGGCCCAGGCACTGTTGGACGCCTGGATGACCCCCAGCTTCAGTATTTCATCAATCTCCTTGAGTATGTGCTGCTGCACCTCAAGAGAGATCCCATATGCTGAACGCCGAATTGGGGGGTGATCCCCGGTGTACACGTGACGGAAGGCTGACTCAGTCCTTCCAGGCATGTTGGTGAACAAACTCCCGGAAGGGGTGGAGAGTTGCCCACAGCTCGGACTGTTGGTCCTCCAGGAGCTGTCCACAGATCCCCACATCCTCTATGGATCCACCCGCCCTGACCAGTGCGAGCATATCCAGGAGGGTCTCTGTCTCTCCTTGATACTTTCCACTCCCTCCTCAGGCCTAAACCTCAGACCCCGATCACTGACCTCTGTGCTGAAGACCTGGCTACTTACTTCAAAGACAAAATCGACAGTATCCAGCAAAACATTGCATCTCAATCCCCAAGTAATACCCATCCTGTCCCTCCCCAGACATCCCCTGGTCTGCTCTCAGCCCTTGACCCTATGACAGAAAGTGTCCAGGCTTTTCTTGTCTGCTCGCCCTACCACTTGCTCTAGTGACCCCATTCCCTCCCACCTTGTCCAGTCTATTTCTCCAGCTGTCCTCTCTTACCTTACTGCAATCTTCAACCTCTCTCTCTCCACTGGAATCTTTTCATCTTTCTTTAAACATGCCATCATAACCCCTTTACTAAAAAAAAGCCCACTCTGGACCCATCCTGTGCTGCTAATTACCTACCAGTCTCTAACCTTCAATTTATCTCTAGACTCCTGGAATGCTTGGTCTACTCTCGCCTAATCCGCTATCTCTCTGCTAACTCTCTTCTTGATCCTTTACAATCAGGTTTCCGCACCCTACACTCCACAGAAACTGCTCTAGCTAAAGTCTCTAATAATCTCCACACGGCTAAATCGAAAGAGCAACTACTCATTGTTGTTTCTTCTGGATCTCTCTGCAGCATTTGACACCATGGATCACCACCTTCTCCTCAGCATGCTCAGATTGGCCTCCAGGACACCGCTCTCGCTTGGTTTTCATCCTACCTCTCTGACCACTCCTTCAGTGTTTCATTTGCAGGTTCTACCTCCTCTCCTCTCCTCTTGCTGTTGGAGTTCCTCAGGGATCGGTTCTTGGACCTCTCCTCTTTTCACTCTACACAGCCCCCATTGGACAAATCATCAGCAGATTTGGCTTCCAGTACCATCTGTACGCTGATGACACTCAACTATTCACCTCCTCCCGAGACATCACTTCTGCCCTGCTACAAAACACCAGTGACTGTCTGTCTGCTGTCTCAGACATAATGTCCTCCCTTCATCTGAAACTAGACCTCAATAAAACCGAACTTCATGTCTTTCCACCATCTTCTAACCAACCCACCCTTCTATTTCTGTCTCAGTGTGTGGCACCACCATAACCCCTAGAAAGCAGGCCCACTGTCTTGGGGTTATACTAGATTCTGACCTGTCCTTCACCCTCTATATCCAATCCCTTGCCCACTCCTGTCACCTGCACCTCAAGAACATCTCCAGAATCCATCCTTTTCTCACTGGGAAAAACAACTCAAACCCTCATTGTTGCTCTTATTCTTTCTAATGTTGACTACTGTAACTCCTTGCTTATCGGGCTCCCTCTCTGTAAACTCTCCCCTCTCCAATCTGTCCTGGATGCAGCAGCCAGGGTTGTCTTTCTTTCCAGCTGCTATACTAATGCCTCTACCCTGTGCCACTTGCTGCACTGCTAGCCCATCCAGTACAAAATACAGCATAAACTAATCACTCTCGCCCATAAAGCTCTCCACATTGCTGCATGCCCTACATCTCCTCCCTCATCTCTGTCTACCACCCTACCTGGTCTCTCCACTCTGCTGATGATATCAGATTACATTCCTCAATCATCCGAACCTCCAATGCCCGTCTCCAAGATTCTACACGTGCTGCACAAGTTCTCTGGAACATGCTATCGCGGATAGATAAAAATTATGAAATTTATCATATAGTAAATTATAGGGTACTATTAAAGAAACAAAGACTTTTTTTTGGATTGAATCTTGGAATAATAGGTCATGGATTGCTTGTTATCAGTGTATCTATAATTTCTTTTCTATTTTTATTTTCACTTGATAAAGTAAATTGTTTCTGTGCACCAGTGAATGCTCATCAGTTACCATGTGTCTGATTTTTACTTAAATCAAGTTCCATCACTATTTAACTAGATCTAGAAAAAAAACATTTAAGTATTTATTTTCTACATAGACTCATTTTTTTTAACAGAGAATATTTTTCACATAACATGCTTTGTCACACTGCTTGTGTTGCCTTGACAACTAGATTTCTCGCCACACTTTTATTACTGCTAGAAAATCAAGTGTTCTGTATCTCCATAAAAGGAGTTCTTCCAATAAATTCATATGAATATTCAATTAAAACACTATAACCCAGGATTTCATTATCATCATAAGTCATGCATTAATTGTAGCTTTAAAGATGCAATATGCTTGTATTCCATGCATATAAACAAGGTAATATAGAATCAAATGTAATGAGTAGTTTGATGCATTACTAATTGTTTAAATCTAAACATATAAAATTGGCATATTAGTAAAAGAACACAACATCATTTGTGGAATGGAAGTGTTAAGTACCTAAGGATTGCTATTATTACTTTTTAAGTTGGATAAGTATCCAACAGTTTCTATTAGAGACTGAATGTAGGATAAGCTTGATGTAGGCTGGTTATAACAGCGAGTAAGTTGTCTTCAAATGTTTTAATAATTGTTGATTGTCTGCTTTTTTTGAAGTTACATTCCAAAGGCTATATGAACAGGATGGAGAATAAGGGGTAACCATATCTTCTGCTATTTGAGGAGTGTAAGAAGATACAATTTACAGTTGCATAAACTGACTTTTGGTGGTACATTGCAAAATTAGTTTCTACTAGTTTGAGCTGGCATTTATGTTTTAGAAGAACCTGTGTCATGAAGGATCAATTAACTATATTGAAGGACTTCTGTGTATTAGAAGCTACTAAATCCAAGACAGTCTGTACCCGACATAGGAGAATATTTAAAGGAGTTGTCTCCCTACAGAGTTTCATAGGCTGCATGAATGAAATACTCTGTCACTTCCTGGTTCAGATTGACTGAAATTTGCATAAGCTCCATGGTGAATCCAGCTCTGTGCTTTCAGTTGCTAATTAGATCAGATTAGCTCAGAAGCTTCTGAAACTACTAACAGGACTTTTTATCTGATCCCTCAAACAAAAGCCCTAATTACAGTGCTGTTTACTTGAGATAAATCAAGCTTTTTACTGCCCAGCAGCACAGACCCTGCTGAGACCTGTGTGATGACATCACTCACTGCTATCACATAGAACAAACATCAGGGGGGAAAATTGTTTACAGGTCTGTTACTGAGTTAACTGAAACAGCCAGGGAGGTCATAAATTCACTTGTATCTCCTTAAGGAAAACAGATGAACAAAGCAATATATTTGGAAAATGTCTTTATTTTGTGTTCCCTACAATTTGAAAGCTATTCTTTGTAGCGAGACAACCCCTTTAATGCAACGAAAAAAAAATTACATTGTACAGGTAAGCAGATGCATAGTTGTGATGTAGATTCATAATCAGGTCCATCAACCTCTGAAAAGTTACACTCAAATGGCATTGCTTTTTTCACTTTTCTAAAAGTGCAATCAAATATCCAAATACCATTAGGTTTTAGAATTAGGGCCATTGGACTGGACCACCCAATCTTTGATTCCTCTATTACCACTAGACCAAGCATATACAGTATTATACCATAATTGGCTTCCCACATGCTTCTGGTATTCTGTATGAGTTGAGATTTACTTCACTTCTGGGCTCAGTCTCTATGTGGTGCTTAATAAGGAGTGCGTGCCCTGTTATATTGGAGAAAAGTTATATTTCTACAAGAACTCCTTGTGTTGCAGTGACATAGATTTTACCTGTTTTGACTATAAAGATTGACTGCAAAAATTACCATCCAGCGTATTCTAAGCCATCAAGGATTATACTTTTTTCAAACCTTGATCAAGTGTACATGGTAAACTTAACCCCTTAACATCAAGGCCTATTTTTTTATGTATTTTTTTTTTCCCTCCCTGCCTTCCCCAAGCCATAATTATTAAATATTTTTTATTAACATAGACGTATGAGGGCTTTTATTTTGCGGGACAAGAGATACTTTCTAATGGTGTCATTCATTGTACCATAGAATATACTGGGAAACTGCAAAAAAATTCTAAGTGGGGCAAAATGTGAAAAAAAAAAGTACTTGCGCCATGTTTGCGGGTTTTGCATTTTGCGTTCAATCTTCGGAAAAAATTATGTGTTATCTGTATTCTAAAGGTTGATATGAATCACGGCGATACCAAATATGTGTAACTTTTTTTTATTTGCAAAATGGCAAAAGGGGGGTGATTTGAAGTTTTTATATTTTTTATTTTTTTACACTTTAAAACTTTTTTTTACTTTAACTTTGAATCCCCCTCAAAGTGTTTCACCACTAGGGGCACAATCTTTTCTACAGCCTAATGCATTGTGATACAGTGCATTAGGGTTTACAAAGATGGTGGTTTTACTACTTACTGTCTGGGGAGGCTAACAAGCGGTGGCTTTGTCATGGGATCGCTCTGCAATCCAGCTACAAAGCCCCTTACCGGCACTATGACATACTCATATGTCGGCAAGGGGTGAAAAAGGTGCCCTTTTGGATGGTTGGTGTACCTTGTAATTCACTTCACCAACTTTTTTTTCTAGTTTCATAGGAGCCTTTCTATTATTCCAAAAGCTTACTTTCTACGATATTTATGATAAGAGCTCAATCACTAGGATTAAAACTCCAGATTGCAGATCAGTTGTAAATTCTGCTATGGGACTCTTTCCAGATGATCCTTTTACTACTGACATTACCACAACAATACAGACTTGCATTTGCACAACATGCTCTATAACACTTTTAAATCATACTTACAAACTCTCCCTGATTGTCAGGGAGACTCCCTGAAAAGGGGGAGTCCTCCTGGACTCCCTGAAGAGTTGATAAATCTCCTGCTATGGTAGATTTGCCACTAATCTGGTAAACTACTGGCAGGGACGGGTTTACTGCCAGGGGGCCAGTGTCAGTATTTTATTTGAACCGGCCATGTCAAGTACTGGTAACTTTAAGAATACACTCTTGGTCATGCCTGTTAGGGTATGTTCACATGACTTACTTGGCCACTGATTTGTCAGCGTCCAAAACAGCATCAAAACCTCACTTGAAACGTGTTTCTTCAGAGGAGGATTTTGAAGTTTTAATGATGTTTTGGAGGAGGTTTCCACCCATACAAATTAATAGCCAGGCCCCCAACGACCACTCCGAAAAATGCTCCAAAATGCCTCTCACAAGTCGACAATTTTTGGTTGGTTTTAGCCTAAGGTTATTTGGCAGTTAAACCACTTTATACACGAGCCCTTTTTTTTTTACGGGCGGGGTTTTGCTCAGTTGTGGTCCAGGGTAAGACAACAGAATGTTTCCCCGACATCATTTGGGGCAGCATCTTTTGCATAGGGACCAATTGTACGGGCTCTAAGGAAAGCGTTTTGTTTGGCTGAACCTTTTTGATCTGATTAAAATCCAATATCCAGTAAATTTTGAAGGAAAACCACACCTTTATCATTTTCCCCCCAAAGTGTTTTCACAGATTGACAAGGGGGGGTGCAAAAGAGGATGTGTCTGAAAACAGGGGTATGCTCACTCAAACCACAAGGTGGGAAGCTCAATTCAGAATCTCCCGAAAAAGGCCCTTTTTTAAAATTTTGGGATATGATTTAAATGGTGTAAGCTACATATCCCATGTTTCCTTAGCTCTATCAAGTAAAACCAAAGTGTGAGTCATGGGTCAGGCGGTGAATCCACTGAGAAAGCCATGAGCTTTTGCTTAAAACCACACTGAGAAGCAGAGTCTATGGAGTCCACTGGTTTTCACTCTTTAACCCCTTATACAAAGGATCTGGTCTTTGCTGCAGGGAACTCCCAGGCTGCTGCCCCTGATGCGGTTACCTGCAGTGACAGATGATGGACAGGTTTTTTGGGCCCGAGGAGAAGCAAAGACAAGCTGGGGCTTAATAGAGGGGAGGCAAGTCCCCAAGCAGAAGGTCAGGGCAGGCAGCAGACAAACAGGATGGTTAAGAACAAGCCAACATTCAGATACTGAGAATATAGACTACTTTGAAGCACACCCATAATCTGGCAATGAGCAGAAGGGGAGGTGTTCTTTAAATAAAGGTGGTGAAGAGGTTATTGGCTGGGAAGGCCAGGCAGTCTGCTGGCCTTTTACTTAGTCAAGAGCGCGTGCACATACCATATGACACAGCAAGCAGGATGAGGAAGTTGGCAGAGCATAGATCCAGGCTATATCATAGTATGTTGATGAGGTAAATGGGTGCACCCAGGGCCCCTGGAGGGACGGCTTTTGGAAATGGATTGTGTTTATTGTAAAGGTTTTTAAGGCCAATTTAAAGGGAAGAAAAACCCTAGGGATTTCTTGAAAATTTTTTCCAAAAAGAAAACATCAGGTTTTTGGGTTAGTAAGAACCCTTGATTATGGTCAATATTTTACTTTACTTTTTTCAATTAAACCTCCCCAAACAAACCCATACAAATGTGTCTGATCTTGAACAATTTGTACAACTCTTATTACCTTGAATATAAATGGTGTGCATTAATTAGTCAGAATCTTTTTTGGAATCCCACTGATAGAAAACATGTGAAACAGCTCTCATGAAAATTTTTTTTTAATTGGGCAATATTTTTTAAAACGTACAGCTTGGGGGTAATGATTGCAAAATTTAAAAAGTCTGTCCCCCCAATTTTTTTTTTTAACTTTTTAAAATTTCAAGACCCTATCCATATTCTTTTTTTTTTATTTCTGATTTTTAATTTCTCAATTCAGTCGTTATATGTGATTATGGGAACAGCATTCTTCCCTTGCATTTCTTTTAACAGCATTTAAAAGAATGTTTTTTTCCCGGGCCGCTTCATGACATAAACCCTTAAGCCCGGGCCCTAAACCCCTTTTGAAAATTTAGGCTTTCTTGTGACGGGGGAAAAAAGAAAAAACAGTATGCAGGGGGGGGAAAAAGGGGGAATGAAAACCATCTCCTAATTGTTACGGGGGGGGGAAAAAAATCCTGTGTTATCTGCCCCAAAATTGGTGTCCCCTTTCGTTTAAATTTTGCTTGGCAGAAATGGACAGATTTGCGGGAAAGCCCTCTCTCTACGAACGGGAAGTGTCAGACAATTTTTGGGTTTTTTGGGGGCCCAAAATGAAAACTGCGGATTTAAAGGGAATTATTAAAAAATATTTAAAAGGTGATAGGGAAAAAATTAAAAAAAATAAGAAAAAAAACCCAAAACAAAAAACCGCATTTTAACATAAAAACGTGAGTTGAACAATAAATAATTTTTTGAGGAACTTTCCTTTTTTAAGAGCCAAACAAACACTAAGCCTTCAAACACCCTAAAATTGCTGAATAAGAAAAATCCCAGTAGAATTACAAAAGGGAAAATTTAAACTTTTAAAATATAATATAACCCCCAAAGTCCCACCTGGGAGAAATTAACAAAAGTAGAAAACAAAGGGAGCGGGTTGCTCACACACCCACCCCCCCTAGGGGGTTAAATCCCCCTACACAAACCCTCCCACATTAAAACCCAGTACCAGTTCCCACCAAAAATGTAGTAAAACCCAAACGATACAAACAGGGGAAAAATTTTCAGAAATGCAAAAATACATTAAAACAACTGCTCACACACCTACTATCCATGAGGAAGGTGTTTGCTAGTATTTCTATTGCATATAGATAAGGCTTCTAAAGTGTTTCAGTTATAAAGATACGTGTGGTATACTATGCAAGCTTGCAACTAATTAATGACGCCTCTAACAAATTCGACCCTAAATTAAACTTCCCAGAATCTGTTCCAAAATTTTTCCTTTAATTTAAAATCTGTATAGGAGCCCAAAATTCTGGCAAATTGAGAATTGTTTGCAGCATTTGTTCAAAAGTAAACATTCATGACTTTTTAAACCTTTTACAAGGATATACTAGAATTTGGTCTCTCAGTCGCATGGTCTAAAACTTGTTTCAGTATACCTCTATGTTAGGTACACTTTGTTCAGCAGCAGGAATCTTCCTCTCCAGCTAATAACAGCAAAGGAAAAGGGCAATGTCAGCATGCATATCTATGAATTTACCATTTGTGTAATTTACCAAGACCAGTGGGCTTCACCAGGAGTTCAATTTCTCCATCATAATGTGTATTATTCTTTTTACCAAACCAGCTACAAAATCTCCATTTTGTAACACATTCTCAACATTATTAAGTATTTTAAGGAAACGAAAGGTAGAGAAAAAGAGACAGAGAGTAAGAGTCGTGTGCAATATGTGCAGTCACATTTTTTACTATTTTGCCATAGGCAAACTTAAACTCTATCGTTTTTATCTTTAAACTCTAAAACGTAACTTTTTATTTTATTAAATCTTTAAACCCCTATACACACATTTAAAAAACCTGACCCTTTTAACCCACATTTTAACCCTTTTGCTTTGAAAGAGGGAAAAACTCCCTTTCTATTACAAGTCTGGTGGGAAACCCCCCCTACTAAAGGGGGGCCCTTTTATCTATTGCAAAAATATAGCTTCAGTAAGGGCCTCAAACCCAAATACTTGGGCAGTGTCCCTAATCTCATAGAAAAGAAAAATAAGGCCCCCTTGTGGGAACCCTTGCAGCAGGTGACACTTGAGACAGGGTGAGAGACACAATTTAAACGTCATATCTGACCTCGTCGGCGGGGGTTTCCACCGACTTGATAATGAAAGGGAGTTATTCCCTTTCAGAAGCAAAAAGGGTTAAATGATGAGGGTTGAGTTTAGGGTTTTTAAAAAGTGTGTATAGAGGTTAAAAGTTAGATAATAAAAGTTTTGTTTTGTGTTTAACAGATAGGAACTGTAGAGTTTTAAATTTGCGTATGGCAAAATAGAAATTAGAGATCAAAAGTCACTCTTTGTTTTCTTGCGAGATTCCAATTTTTTTTGGAGTTATATGTTCGTCAGCACAACAGTGTATGTGGGGTCCCGAGACATTCCCCTGGTGGAAACCCCAAAAAGAAAACCCATGATGGGCCCAGAATCAACTTCACTAGTGGGCCCCAGACACCCCAGTCTAACACATCAGAAAACATACACGCATACCAATGACATGGGAAGGTGGTAACTCCACTTCATGACCCATTTCTGTTGAGTTGCAAGGAGACCTGAAGAATACAGATCAGGCAGTCGATATGGTAGAAAGATTCCTGGCAACTGAAGACATGCTCTCGGATTGTCCTGCAGCATTGTCACCTCTCTTAAGTACCCTACTTTGATATCAACTTCACAATTATTGCATCCATTGAACTTGTGAGTTTTTCAAAGTTTTATTTCTTTGCTTGTTGTCAGAGTAGGCTCCTAGAACTGCTGTTGTGATGTGTACGGCCTCCCTAATGTTTTCATACTTTGTCCAGAGCATTGCACTATTTGATACTTTTCGGCAGCAGAGAGATCCTTTTTCTTTCCCATATTGCTGAAAACTTGAGGCCTGCTTAATAATGAGAAACATCCTTCTAAAGTAGGTTTCCTTTTATTGGGAGCAACAGGCAAACGATGTATCACAGGTGTTTGAGATTGATTTCAGAGATTTAAGGCCTTTTGACACATACCATCCAGTTTAATTGAAATACCCCAAAAAGAAATTTTTTAGATTTAAATCAAATTTGGGGGGGGGCTGTTTAAAAGGGTTTTAAAAAATGAGCTCCACCATACTGGGGCCATGTTGAGGGCAATGGTTTACCTGCTGCTACTGCTTCTGACCTTCTCTTCGGCCATAACACACAGACATCCAAATTACACTACTGCTATATAATAATATCTAGCATGAAGATAGCAGCATAGACCTTCCCAGTTGACACATTATGCAAACGTCCAAGCTCCCTCTATAATGTGGACTCTCCCAGTTCAGAAGCAGGGTCTCACAGAGCTGTGAACATAGTGATCCATCATGTTGTGAGGAGACCAACTGGGCCTGACTTTAGCCTCCCTGTCTTAAAGGGCCAGCACTTTTTTTTTTTT
>JAODAL010028292.1:0-53573 GCA_025379985.1 Phyllomedusa bahiana | reverse complement strand
ACGGTTACCTTTTTTATTTTTAAGATATGTCTATTGTGCTATAATGGAATATATTTTGCATTGATTAAAAAGAAAGAAAAAGATTATAATATTGTGGCTATTAATATATATGAAGACTAAACACTCTGATTGTCATAAGTAAGGATATTGTAAAATATTTTTATTGTAGCTGTGGACTATAATTGATTCTTATATTTTTAATTATAGAAATAAAAGTTATATTTTACTTTATACATCCTACTTTCCAAAAGTATTGTTGTACATATCCCTATTTTACCTACACTGCCTCTTTTGAAAAAGTACTATATATTTTGGACTCCCCAATTTGGGGAGAAAATGAGGGTACGTCTTATAGTCCAAATGCAGTCTCACAGGACGGCAGGAGACTCCTCTGCAGTCACACGCAGGCCTGAGAGCGCGGCATGTGGCTGATCACTACAGCTGGCAACCGCCGCTAAGAGCAGGAATGGAGCCGGCTCCATCCCTACAGTTAACACTTTAGATCCTCCTCCGTCCAATAACCCCCCATCCCCCTCCGCAATGTAATTGCAGGGCAGGGGGGATCAGTTGCCATGGCAGCAGGAAGCCTCATGCAGGCTTCCGCAGCTGCCATGTATGTACACCTGTTAAACACTACCATAGGCAGGGTGTATTAGGTAATGAATGAATGAAAATCCTATGTACAGCAATACAATACAACTTCTGTATATGCGACAAGGCATTCTGCCCTCTAGTGGTCAAGTACCCTAGGGGGACTAAGTATTAAAGTAAAAAAAAAATCACTAAAAAAAATAAATATTAAAGTTTAAATCACTCTACTTTCACCATTTTACAAATAGAAAACTAAAAAAAATTACACATAATTGTCATTGCCAGGTCCGTAAAAGTCCGACCTATGAAACTATAACATAATTTATCATGTACACTGTACAGCATAGAAGAGAAAAATTCCAAACCTCAAAATTGTTTTTTTTTGGTCATTTCATATCCCCAAAAAAGTAGAATAAAAAGTGATCAAAAAGTCGCATGTATTCCAAAATGGTACCGATAAAAACTACATTTCAGCCCACACTTTTTGCTTCAAATCCTTTTTTCCTATTTTCCTCCTCTACAACCTAGGTGCGTCTTATGGTCCGAAAAATATGGTAATCTTACCTTTTCACGGAAATTGTGTGACTTTGCCTTTATTTTTTAATATATCATAGTCTGGGAAGTTCTGGATTAGGATCAGACTATAGGAGATGTGCACCTCTGAAAATCAAAGCATCACAAATTCTTCTCATTATCTATTTTTTAGTATATTAAGATATGAAAACAAACAAAGAAATGGACTAAATATCTTAATTTTTTATGCTTAAGAGAAAGTCTGCTTTCAAAGGAAATGAATGAGCTCTTAGGCTTTTCAGATGTTTAACATGTCAAAGAATGCGTACATGGGGAACCATCAGAAGGGTTAACCTAATAGAAAATGTAAGAATGCCTCCACACTGAAAGTGAAAGTTTTTTAATTACCTGTTTACAAACCTTGCTGCTAATCTTCAGTTGATTATCTGTCCGAGATTTTTAATAAACTTCTCATTAAATGATTTGAGCTGTCATTCTGCTGTCATCTTACTGATAGCCAGACCAATCTGTAAGCAATATGATATGATGACTGCTCGATGTCACACATGCCATTTTCAATCAGGTAAAAGAGCTTCACTAGAAACTTGTTAAACAAATGTCCTTCACAATTAATTAGGTGAATTTAGAGACACATAATTAATAACTTCATTCCATGTTTGTCCAATTTCAGTGGTTATATCAAGCTCCAATGTTCATCCATATGTTTTCTTTTACATACATTTAACAATAGTAACATGTTATTACTAGAGATGGGCGAATTGATTATAACGAAGTGGAATTCGTTTAGAATTTCAGGAAAACTTCGGTTCGGAACGAAGTCGAACTTTGGGGTACTTCGGGTGAACGAAGTGTGGGGTTTTTTGATAAAATGGCTGCGAGCCCCATGGCGCTACATGGGGCAAAGCACTCTGGGAGGAAGAAGGGCATAGCCTGCATGACATGTGCAGAGGTTGAAGCCAATCAGAGACCCGGCGGGATTCTGTGACTTCCCTGCACTATATAAGTCCGGCGCGACGCTGGGGCTCATACCGCTCTCACTGTACTGATCAGGGAAGGTGCGCCACGGCTGATAGCTCTTACTGAAGAATTGGGTTTTTATATAGCGATTCTGTGGGGTGTCTCAGCTTGCTCTAAGACTGTTCTCTTAATGTTCTATTTCTAATTTTTTGGGGTATTGGGTCTGAAATCCAGTGTGCGTCCACTGCAGCTGCATATACATTCAATATCCAAGTGGGATCTAAGCCAGTTCCTGTTGTATTCATTTAAAGAAACAGCGTTTTTACCAATACAAATACCACTTCATTTTTGGCTGCTCAATTCTATTGCGCAATTTACCTCCAGGGGTTAATTAAGCGTTGTTTTGCTGGTGTGCTGACCCTAAGAAACCGTCTTTTTCAACGCAAAATATATACATTTTTCCTGTAGCCTAATTCACAAGCAAAGGTTAATTAAAACTGTATCTCTTGTTGTGTGGCGTAGAAAACACGCAATTGTAACACGCTACAAAGCTACTAGTTTGTGCGGCTCAATTCTTTGGCGAAATTTACATCCAGGGGTTAATTAAGCGTTGTTTTGCTGGTGTGCTGACAAAAATAAACCGTCTTTTTCAACACTAAAATATATATATTTTTCCTGTAGCCTAATTCACAAGCAAAGGTTAATTAAGCCTGTTTGTGCTTTTAAATTTAGTAAAACACACAGTGTTTTTAAACGACACATACAAGTAAATTTTTCCTGGCCATTTGTGGAGCGCAATTTATACCCAAAGGTTACCCAAGCTTGTTACTGGGTTCATTTGGAGTTAATACGGGGTGTGTATTTATCATATACAGATATCTTCATCAAATAGTGTCTGTACATTTTAGAACAAACAGTATGTCAGACAGAGAGGTGGCAGGCTCTTCATCTGCGAGGCAGTGGCACAAACATTCCTGGAACGGGCCCAGGTCGCAGCACAGCAAGGGGACGTCGCAGCAGGGTCACTCGGTGAGCCACAACTGCCGCTGTCATCTAGCGGCCATGTGTTGTTCAGCAACCGAAGGGTTCTTGTTTGGGTTGACTAGGTCATCCACTTCCCCCAGATGACATCTGACAACCCAGCCAGAGTCGGTGGGAACCTCAGACACCCCTTAGTTGGCATGGCCCGGGAGCGGGTCAGGGGCCCTCACCTTTTCCTCAGCCCGTCTCTGTCCCATCCGGTTCCCTCAGCCAGAGATCTATTATGTGGTCTGGGCTCAGCCCCCACTATATAGCGACGATGAACAATTTGAGGAGGGCAGTCAGCAGCTACTTGGCAGCGAAGAAAAGGGCCAATATCCCCTACTTCTTGCAGTAGGCGGCAAAGTATAGATGTGGAGAGTGGCATGGGGGGTCATGTTGTGAAGAGTCAGCCTCGGCATACCAAGACCGGTGATGAGGACAGCAGTGACGATGAACACAAATAGATGATGATGTAGCCGACCGCACTTGGGAGCCGGGTGAGGCAAGGGCTTCATCATCGTCAGGAGAAGAGGGCGTCAGCTTGCGCGTCAGGCAGCGGCACAGCCTGCAAGTGGGTCGTGTGGCCGTGAGTCAGCAGGATAGCACAGTGTGAGGTCGGGAGCCAAAGGGGCCCACGGGGTAAAAAACCCGCTTTGCAGGTCCAAGAAAGTAGGGGCACAGGGGCTCAGCGAGGCAGCGGCGGCAGTAGTCGCTCAGTGGGGAGCGTGGCTGAAAAATCCGATCCCTCGGCGGTGTGGCAGTTTTTTGCTAAGACCCCGGGAGTAGCCGAATATGGGTATATGTAGAATCTGTGGGCAGAAAGTGAAGCGTGGCCAGGAGCTAACATTGGCACCACAGCCCTGCGTCAACACATGCAGCGTCACCACCGGTGGCCGGGAAAAAACGGGGCTCAGATGTGGTGGTCCACGTGCCGCCGCAGCAGCAGCCCCCATGGCACGCATGCCATTGCAGCCAGTCAAGGCTCCACCACCTCTGCAGAAGGGAGCTGTTTCTCTTTGACATCATCTCCCGGTCCAGATGCTCCTGCTCCTCGCTACTCATGGCCCAGCAGTCTTTTCAGCGAGGCGATTGCAAAGTGAAAACCCAATAATTCGTCCAACCATCTTAAGGTGCAGCAGCTGACCGTGCTCCTGTCCAAGTTTTTGGGTATTGCAGTCCCTCCCTTTCCAAATGGTGGACTCTGCACCATTCAGAGAACTAATGCTTGTGCCGAGCCGAGGTGGAGAGTTCCAAGCCGTAATTTATTTTCCAAAAAGGCAGTACCAGCACTTCATAAATATGTAGAACAGAAAGTGGGCCAGTCCTTGAGCTTATCGGTTTGTTCCAAGGTGCACGGCAGCCTGGAGCTGTAACACGGTCAGGGCCAGTACATGTCCTTTAGGGCCCCACTGGGTAAATTTGGCTTCCTGCCCAGGCACACCAACTTGGACAGGAGACGCCGTTTTCCCTCCTCCACTTTGTCAAACTGCTGCACCTGCGCCAATGTCCGCCTCCTCCTCCTCCCCCATCACCACCACTCAGCCTCCACAAGTACTGCTCCATCATACCACATGTGTAGGGCACAGCTGTCACGCAGTTCTACACCTGGCTTGCCTCGGCGAACGAAGTCATACAGGGGAGGAACTGCTCCGCGTCATGCAGCAAGAAATCGATGTGGGGCTTTTTTCCGCACCAACTGCAAATCGGAACCATGGTGAGGGACAATGGGAGGAACATGGTGTCCGTGCTGCATCCGAGGAGGGATGGTCCATGCGCCCTGCATGGCGCACGTGTTCAATCTGGTTGTGATAAGGTTCCTGAAGTTTTCCCCCGATCTTCAGCAGATTCTGAAATGGCCAGGAAACTGTGCATGCACTTTATCCATTCGTACAAAGCCGGGAACACCCTCCTCGAGTTGCAGCGGCAAAAACGGCCTCCCCCAACACACTTGATATGCGATGTTCGACCCGCTGCAATTCCAGCCTGCACATGTTGGACCAACTGTATGAACAGAGAAAGGCCATTAACGATTTTTTGATGAACCAGGCAGACAGACGTACTCCCTGTGTAACATTGATGTTAGCCAGTGGCAGCTCATGCGTGACCCCTGCCGTTTGTTGAGGCCTTTCGAGGAGGCCACGTTTTTTTGTCAGTCGCCAGGACTACGGGATGAATAACGTCATTCCACTGCTTCATGTCCTGGAACAGATGCTGAAAAATCTGTCTGGGCAGGGCTGGAGATGTGGCGACTACATCTCGTGGCCACATGAGCCCCGGTGGGGGACTGAAATGGGGGAGGAGGAGGAGGACATTGGAGCAGAAGCATTGTCTGGTGAAATGAGGGGATTTTCTACCCAGGTGACAAGAGGGAGGAGCAGGAGCAGCTGGAGAGGTGGATGGAGATGAGGAAGACGAGGCAGATGACCCCCAAGCACCGTGGCAGTATAAAAGTGGAAATGGAGGCATGGAGCCCCTCAGAGTCACTTGTGCAGATGGCCCGCAGCATGCTTATTTGCCTGGCTAGTGACAGCCGAATAGTCAGCATCCGGCAGAGGGATGACTTCTGGCTCTCCACCCCATTGGACCCTCGCTACCGGTCCAAAATGGGAGCCTTTTTCCCAGCTATTGAGAGGGAGGACAAACTCAAATACTATAGGGAAATCCTCCGTATCAGTTGGCCGCTGCCTATGTGCGGCATCGTCCCTCCTCTGACAGGTCTGACCGGGGGGTTCCTGCCTACTTGGACAGCACTCTGCCACCTACTGGGCAGCCAAACTGGATGTGTGGCCGCAACTTGCCGAGTTTGCAGTGGAGAAGCTGTCCTGCCCGGCCAGTAGTGTGGCATCAGAGCGGGTGTTCAGTGCGGCGGGGGCCATCGTTACCCCAAGTAAACCCCGCTTG
The DNA here is from genome assembly GCA_025379985.1 of Phyllomedusa bahiana. NCBI lineage: Eukaryota > Metazoa > Chordata > Amphibia > Anura > Hylidae > Phyllomedusa > Phyllomedusa bahiana. The sequence continues at coordinate 47,567 of JAODAL010028292.1, read as the reverse complement.
CCACGGGAAATGTGGAACGACTGACCTTTGTCAACATGAATCAGGGGTGGATCGGCCAGGATTTCCACACACCAATGACTTAGGCGTCAGTCTGGGTTCAAACTACCTGCCTCAGCCACTATTCTGATGCCGGCCACCCGCCTGATGCCACACATCTGCTGCCAGTTTCTCCCCTCTGCCTACCACCATCTTCACCAGGGACTGGTATTGCCACCCACCTCAACACTCTGTCATTGTGCCACTCTATGACCTCATGCTGCTGTTGCTGTTGCCGTGACATCCACACTGTGTCATTGTGCCACTCTCTGACCTCATGCTGTTGCTCCTGCCACCGACACCTCAAATCTGTCATTGTGCCACTCTGTGGCCTACTCTTTTTTTGCCACCTCCAGAATTTGTCATTGTGCCAACTGTCTGACCTCATGCTGCTGCTGTGGCTGCTGCCATGTCCTCCACACTGTGTCATTGTGCCACTGCCTGACCTCATGCTGCTGCCGCCGTGACCTCCGCTCTCAGTCATTGTGCCACTCTGTGGCTTCCTCCTGTTTTGCCACCTCCAGAATGTCATTGTGCCACTCTCTGACCTCATGCTGCTGCTGTGACTCCTGTCGTGCCCTCCACACTGTGTCATTGTGCCACTCTGTGGCCTAATACTGACTTGCCGCCTCCATAATGTCAGTGTGCAACTGTCTGACCCCGTACTTTCTGCTGTTGTGCCCTCCTACACTGTGTGATTATGCCACTCTGGGCCTAATACGTTTTGCCACCTCCAGAATGTCATTGTGCACTTTCTGACCTCATGCTGCTGCTGTGGCTGCGCCGTGTCCTCCACACTGTGTCATTGTGCCACTGCCTGACCTCATGCTGCTGCCTCCCGTGACCTCCGCTCTCAGTCATTGTGCCATTCTGTGGCTTTTCCCCCTGTTTTTGCCACCTCCAGAAATGTCATTGTGCCACTGCCCGACCTCATACTGCTGCTGTTGTGACCTCCACCTCAGTCCCTTGGCTACTCTGTGGCCTATCCGTTTTTGCCACCTCCAGAATGTCATTGTGCCACTGCCTAACCTCATGCTTCTGCTGCCGTGACCTCGCTCTCAGTCATTGTGCCATTCTGTGGCTTCCCTTTCCCGTTTTTGCCACCTCCAGAATGTCATTGTGCCACTGCCAACCTCAATACTGCGCTGTTGTGACCTCTACACTTTATTGTGCCACTCTGTGGCCTAATACTGTTTTGCCACCTCCAGAATGTCATTGTGCCACTTTCTGACCTCATGCTGCTGCTGTGGCTGCTGCCGTGTCCTCCACACTGTGTCATTGTGCCACTTTCTGACCTCATGCTGCTGCTGTGGCTGCTTCCGTGTCCTCCACACTGTGTCATTGTGCCACTTTCTGACCTCATGCTGCTGCTGTGGCTGCTGCCGTGTCCTCCACACTGTGTCATTGTGCCACTGCCTGACCTCATGCTGCTGCCGCCGTGAAACCCCCGCTCTCCGTCATTGTGCCATTCTGTGGCTTCCTCCTGTTTTGCCACCTCCAGAATGTGATTGTGCCACAGACACAGAACGTGCTCCTACCTCCGTCTACTCCGCTCTCAGTCATTGTGCCGTTCTGGGGCTTCCTCCTGTTTTGCCACCTCAAGAATGTCATTGTGCCACTGCCAGACCTCATACTGCTGCTGTTGTGACCTCTACACTGTGTGATTGTGCCACTCTGTGGCCTAATACTGTTTTGCCCCCTCCAGAATGTCATTGTGCCACTGTCTGACCTCATGCTGCTTTCTGTGGCTGCTGCCGTGTCCTCCACACTGTGTCATTGTGGGCCCCTTTCTGACCTCATGCTGCTGCTGTGGCTGCTGCCGTGTCCTCCACACTGTGTCATTGTGCCACTGCCTGACCGCATGCTGCTGCCGCCGAGTCCTCCGCTATCAGTCAGTGTGCCATTCTGTGGCTGACTCGGGTTTTTCATCATCCAGAATGTCATTGTGCCACTTCCTGACCTCATGCTGCTGTGGCTGCACCGTCCCCTCCACACTCTGTCACTAATGTTTCCACTTGAGCTCTCAGCTTGTTTTTTTCCATGACTTTATCAGGCTACATTCCCGCTTGAGTTTTTTTGGTCAGTTTTGCCCTCTTAAGTGCCCAGGGAATTTTACAGTCAAGCGATTCTAAGAGCGGCGGCAGTCATCTGCGTGTCATACTAAAACACAACATTGTATGAAGACCAAACCAAGCTCCCTCTGCATATTTAAGCATGGCACCAACTTCTACAGCACCCTGCAGGCTCTGTGCAGCCTGGAAATAGCTGCTTTTTAACGCGATTCGCCCGAAGTAATTTTGGACCGAATTTATTTTTGTCGGAAAATTCGGCGAAGTGACCGAATCGAATTTTTGAGAAATTCGCCTATCTCTAGTTATTACATGTAAAATGAAGCTCGAATCCAGAGGTGTAGTTTCAAGCTCATAACCCCCAAAGCAAAATTTTTAGCAGGGCCCCCCAACAATCAACCATCCAGTATAGTATTGTATCTTTATATGGGTCATAGACCTTGGAGAAAGCCTTGGACTACCAAGCTTGCACAGTTATGCACCTGATCAAATCCATGATACCTTGATAAAAGTGTTTCTCTTCTCCCATGATTGAGTCCTAACTTTTTTAGTGTCATTGGAACTGAATAAATCACACTTACTTCACACATTTCTGAAGCATTTGTCATGGAAATTCTCTATTATATTTTTTAAATAATTGTAAAATGATAAAATAGATATATTCTGCTTTATTAAAAGATTATTGATTTTATACAATGTGTGTTGTGATCTTCACAAATTTATCTATATATCTGAATAAAAAAGAATGTCCTTAGTTATTCATTAGAGCTTTCGCCCTGTTAAAATAAATATACAAATCAGATTATATCTTATTTTAGAAAAAAATGTATCATCATGAAAGGACCCGACAACTTAGGATACATAGTTTAGCTTCCTCTAGGTTGACAGCAGCCTGGCTGTTGTGTGACCTCACATTCATTTCTGAATGTCTGTCATGGTCCACACCACGAGTCCCCGGTCCAGACCGTGGACGTGGCAATGTCCCTGTCCTCTCTGTCTGTCCCCTCAGCATGTACTCACCTGTCATCACTGCTGCCGGTGTCCAGCGTGTGCATGTGTCCTCCCTAGGACGTGTGCTACCTCACCAAGATTTAAAGAGACAGTACACTAATTACCAGGCCAGTGACCTTTCACCACTTGGGACTTAAGGAACTTCCTGCCTGTGCTCTGGGTCAGTTTTGCTGATGTTACAACATTGCTCCTGACCTCTGGTTGCTGTCTGATTATCTGCATTTATTGATTTCCTGGTTCCTGTGTTTCACCAGCCAATTACCTGTATTACTGTTACTTGTTGCTTTGTCAGTCTACAACCTGCCTTGACTTTGCTACTATCTGCAGTTAAACCTGCCTTTACCCCCCCTCCATCACCCCGCCTGTTCCCACTGTCTTCCGTCCGGCATTTCGGCTGTCACTGGGAGTAACTACGCCAAGGGTACTGACCTGGAGGTTCCCTGCAGATATGTCCATCTGGCCTTGTGGCAGGCTCTGGTGAACACTGGGGACCCTTTAGACCTCACTGGCACGGTCTGCATCTATACCATGGCTCATAGTGACCCAGATGATCCACACATACACGGCTCCCACCATTACAATGTCTTTGGTTAAAGCCTAAAGCTTCAACCTTTAGATCAAGGGCAGACAAACCATATGTACAACCTATATTTGTGTATGGGTCCTGAAGACAAAGGGGTCATTACTACTTTAAAAAAGTAATGCTTCCTACTATTTACCCATTCATTCACAATTCATTCACAATTATTGATGATGTATTTTCTGGGCAACAAGAATAAGGTGGTCCTTCGGTATATATTGGGACCAAACTGGGGTGTGGAATGTACCTAAAGAGAAGGCAGGGTTATACAGCAAGGACGCATAGCTGGAGTAATGGTGCCGCATGAAATACACCATCTGAATATCCAGCAAAATGTTGATCCCCTGTCAGTCTTCTCCCTTCACAATAGAATACACAATCAGTGCCTGCCATGCCAGCATCACCATTGGGTTTCCTGATCTAAACTCTACACTATGTGAACAAGCAACAGGGCCTCCAGGAGTAGAACCTCCCCGCTGCCATCAGTATTCACAAAATAAATAAACATATATATTGATGCATCCCATAATAACAGTAAAACAGTTGTACATTATTAACTAGTGTTACACGATGAAAGATATGTTCTAGAAATTTTATATAAAAGATCTGTCATCATTTTATTATTATTGTTATTATTTATTATTATTAAGTTGCATCAGCAGAAAAAGGCTTACATTTTCATAGCAGTATTGGTGTTGGGCCACAGCTTATTGGCAAAGTTTTGTCTTCTCTGATGAATCATGTTTTCTGCTTCATCAAACGGATGAACGTTGGCACATCAGGTGAGAAACTTCATAGAAAAAACGCCCGGTCACCATTGCTGGAAGAGCACAAGCTAGTGGCGGCCATGTTAAGAAAATGTTCTTGGCATTCTCTGGGCCCACTCATCCATGTGCACAGCACTCTCAATGGATTTTGCTATGACTCCACCCCTTAGATATCATGTGCACCCATACATGCTGATTGTCTTCCCTGGATGTGTCAGGATCTTCAATTACTCTTTGCTTGTTGCATTAATCTAGAAACATTTATTAAACGTGAAACATAGTCCAACATTCTAGGACACATTGTGCAATGAGTATAATAGTTAACAAAGATAGAGTGGTATACATAGATACAGCGTGCAGCTTCTTTGAATCAATCAGTTCCTGAAGCAGGATAACTGGGAGACGCCAAGCACAGAGTCAGCCGCACACTTGTGTTGCGACGTTTCGAAGGCACCGCCTTCTTTCTCAAGCATGCGTAGTGTGATCTTACAGCTGTTTAAATACTACTTTTGTATTAAAAACATAGAATAAAAACAAAACAATAAACACTTTTAAGCTATACATCTCATTTAATCCTTTTGGGGACAGAGATTGCATTTTACTAATCCAGAAGGCGAGTTTTAACCCTTTCCGAATCGCAATCTTCTACATGTTCTAGCACACAACAGCGGAGTTCACTTACTCCATGGTTAGTTTTATAATATCTAAGTATAAGTATACCACTCTATCTTTTTTAACTCATTATACTCATTATACTCATTACACTATTATACTCATTGCACAATGTGTCCTAGAATGTTGGACTATGTTTCACGTTTAATAAATGTTTCAAGATTGATGCAACAAGCAAAGAGTCTACCGTAATTGAAGTTTGCACACGTATTAGAGCTGAGAAGGCAGCTCATACGGAGATTGGTTTGAGTGGTATTTACAAAGAGCTGATCTATGTTTTGAAAGATCGTGTCAGGATCTTCCAACAAAGCAATGTGATATGTCACATGGCTAAACATGTCTAACAGTGGTTGGACGAGCTTGGCCAAGACATCCAAGTACTACCCTGGACTTCTAATTTCCCAGACTTTAACCCAAATGAGCATCTCTGGTTAAGGCAGTACTGTATGGAGCCCTGAAATTACTTATGACAGCATTGTGTGCCCTGTCTGTAGGACCTCCTTGATCGTTGTGTTAACTCTATGAATCCTTTCCCCTCAAGCAGCTGTGGGATGCAGTCAACATGGCTCTTAATGACAAACTAGACATTTCTACAAAAGTTTTTACCCTCCTAAACTATCCACTTTTAGGCCTATGCACATTTTTCCAAAGATTTCTACTGTTTGTATTTTAACGCCCATAGGTAGCATGAAATGACTGGCAATGACATTGTCCTTGGTTGAATGCTATTCTCATTACTCATGAAAGTTGGATACAAAGGTAATATGATCCAAGCTTCATGTAATAGTCGGAGGGGTTGTCTAATGAAAGCAACTCAAGTCTCTAAATTTAATTAAAGCAAATAGACACTATGGGCCACATGTATGAAAACTGTCTAGGACTAAAACTGTCTTTGTTGCCCATAGCAACCAATCAGAGCACCCCTCTCATTCTTCTAGAGCCCTATATGAAATAAAAGGGGATCTCTGATTGGTTTCTATGGGCAACAAAGTGAGTTTTAGAGAATGGAGAATATCAGGTCTAGGAAAACCATTCTCTGTTTTAAAATTACAAAATATTTTTAAGGTGTTTGATGGTGATTTTCTATGTTAATTAGCATTTAGCTATCATTGTGAGGTCAGGAAGGAATCCCCTTTACTCATCAGGACAACTATGTTCACCCTGGGCATTTAGGACCTCATGAATAAAAACTGACTTGGTCTAAGACTTTCTTTGTTGCCCATAGCAATCAATCAGAGTGCCCCTTTAACTTCATATAGTGCTCTGAGAAAATGAGAGGGGCGCTCTGATTGGTTTCTATGGGCAACAAAGAAAGTCTTAGACCAAGACAGTTTTCATACATGTCCCCCTTAGGCTTGAATTATTTTGGATCAAGCAGCAAGATCTAAGTAAGGTAGAACATTACAGACATTTGTCATTTTTTCCACTTCGATAATGAAGTAACTTTGCAAGTAGTTGAAGCTACAGTATTAAATGTTCTATTTTTAACAGCAAGCTTATCGAAAGCAGATTTTTTTCAGTTTATTGTGAAGATTTTCATTTCATTTGTGCAATTTAAATGCAATCAACATAACTCACATCTGCAGGGCAATCAAATTAAAAAGTCAAAATAATCCAATGAAATATAGAACGAAATGATTACAGTTAGGTTAACATTAATTACTTTAAAACCTGCACCTGGATTTCAAAAACATCTTCATCTATTCATATATATGTATATATATATATAATATATATATATTATATATATAATATATGTATATATATATATATATATATATATATATATATATATATTTATATATAATGTGTGTATATAGATGTGTGTGTATATATGTATATACACTCACCGGCCACTTTATTAGGTACACCATGCTAGTAACGGGTTGGACCCCCTTTTGCCTTCAGAACTGCCTCAATTCTTCGTGGCATAGATTCAACAAGGTGCTGGAAGCATTCCTCAGAGATTTTGGTCCATATTGACATGATGGCATCACACAGTTGCCGCAGATTTGTCGGCTGCACATCCATGATGCGAATCTCCGTTCCACCACATCCCAAAGATGCTCTATTGGAATGAGATCTGGTGACTGTGGAGGCCCCTTTGAGTACAGTGAACTCATTGTCATGTTCAAGAAACCAGTCTGAGATGATTCCAGCTTTATGACATGGCGCATTATCCTGCTGAAAGTAGCCATCAGATGTTTGGTACATTGTGGTCATAAAGGGATGGACATGGTCAGCAACAATACTCAAGTAGGCTGTGGCGTTGCAACGATGCTCAATTGGTACCAAGGGGCCCAAAGAGTGCCAAGAAAATATTCCCACACCATGACACCACCACCACCAGCCTGAACCGTTGATACAAGGCAGGATGGATCCATGCTTTCATGTTGTTGACGCCAAATTCTGACCCTACCATCCGAATGTCGCAGCAGAAATCGAGACTCATCAGACCAGGCAACGTTTTTCCAATCTTCTACTGTCCAATTTCGATGAGCTTTGGCAAATTGGAGCCTCAGTTTCCTGTTCTTAGCTGAAAGGAGTGGCACCCGGTGTGGTCTTCTGCTGCTGTAGCCCATCTGCCTCAAAGTTCGCTGTACTGTGCGTTCAGAGATGCTCTTCTGCCTACCTTGGTTGTAACGGGTGGCTATTTGAGTCACTGTTGCCTTTCTATCAGCTCGAACCAGTCTGCCCATTCTCTTTGACCTCTGGCATCAACAAGACATTTCCGCCCACAGACTGCCGCTCACTGGATGTTTTTTCTTTTTCGGACCATCTCTGTAAACCCTAGAGATGGTGTGCGTAAAAATCCCAGGAGATCAGCAGTTTCTGAAATACTCAGACCAGCCCTTCTGGCACCAACAACCATGCCACGTTCAAAGGCACTCAAATCACCTTTCTTCCCCATACTGATGCTCGGTTTGAACTGCAGGAGATTGTCTTGACCATGTCTACATGCCTAAATGCACTGAGTTGCCGCCATGTGATTGGCTGATTAGAAATTAAGTGTTAACGAGCAGTTGGACAGGTGTACCTAATAAAGTGGCCGGTGAGTGTATATATATATGTATAGATGAAGATATATATATTTATAAATAGTGGGAACAATTAAACAGTACAATCTGACTCCAAGCCAATCACACTTCTGTGAAACTAACCTTTCCAGTAAAGGGCTGTTCACACGGCTTATTTCGGGCACGGACTCCAGTCATATTGCGCGCCGTACTGCGCTGCAATACGGCTGGAATCCACCCCAGCCATTACGGTAATCCACAGTTCTCATAGAGAACTGTGGATTCCGTCTCTCCTCCCCGCTCTGCGAATCCACCGGGCGGGGAGAAAGTGACATTCACATTATCCCGGCGGGAGACGCGCCAGGGATAATGAAAGTCTATGGGGCCAGCGGGCAGCGCCCCCGCCCCAACCCTTATTCAAGCCGTAATTGCGGGCAAAATCGGTCCCGCAATAACGGCTTGAATAAGCCATGTGAACCGGCCCTTTAAGGGTGCTGTCACACAGAGCATTTTTTGGTGCGTCTTTTGATGAATTTTCTATGCAGAAACATACAGCAATGATTGCTGTGACTTTCTGCACAATAAACATATAAAAAATATGGGCCTGATAAGAACTTAAAAAAAACAGACCAAAAAGCTCCTTTTTAAGTGCGTTTTTAGTGTGTTTTTTTATGCGTCTGTTTGTGTAGAAAGACACAGCAATTAATGCTGTACATTTCTGCCCAAAAAATGCATGAAAAAGCACCAAAAAACGCTCCGTATTAACGCACCCTTATGAATCAACACTGATTGTGAATCAATTTCCCCTGTTGATGTGCAAATGGAACAGACAACAAATAGAAATGATAGGCAAAACACCTGAGCTGGCTGTTCTGGTTATTGCTTTGGCAATTATTCCTCACCATTTCAGAACAGTTACCTTTCACATACTTATATCCGCCAGAACGGCAATAGCCCACTTACAGAAAGACCCTAAGGTCCCATCTATTCTAGATATAATCAGAAGGGTAAGCTTTAATTGTAACTGTGAACTTAAAATTGCCTTCTCCCATCTTACGAGTGAGAAGAAAAGGAATCTCTGGTCTCCTTGGTTGACCTCTAAATACTACAATCCAGTTTGATTTCATCTGATAGAAAACATGGGTAATTGTAATTTCCCACTTTTATTTTTTTCTCTTTGGTTTTATAATTCCTTTGAATAGATTTATTGAAGAGTCGGCGAACCTTCCGCCGCCAGCAGGCAGTGGGGGATCTTTAAATGATCGCGGTGCCGGGTAGCGTCCTGACGCTACTCCGGTGCCGCCGGGCCGTTCCAACAGGCGGGCGAGGCAGGCGCCGCTCACCAGACGGGGCACCGCGGCCGACCGCCCACCTCACCCGCCCGGCGATTCTCCCGGACTCTGTGCTGCGACCCAGCATTTCTTACAGGGAGTACAGGAAGGAGGCAGGAGGGATCGTTCCATTCCTGCTTTCTCCCCTGTATGTACAGCGCCCGATGTGCGCTGTACATACAGATCAGGTTGCAGAGGGCGTGACGCACGGACGTACTCACATCCCTTGCGACGCGGAGTCTCCTTGGTCGGCAACCTCTGCCGACCCAGAAAGATATCTGGAGCTGGACACACAGGGAACCTAGTGAGGTAAGTAGTTTTATTATTTATTTATTATTTTATATGGTTGTAAGGGGCACTACCTGGATAAAAGGGGGCACTATCTGGCTATAGGGGCACTACCTGCCTATAGGGGGCACTACCTGGCTATAGGGACACTACCTGGCTGCAAGGTGACACTACCTTGCTACAAGGGGGCACTACATGGCTACAAGAGGGCATCGACTCTGGGTCTATAATGGCAGCTGACCTGGTTAAGAGGTTTCTACTTACTACCTGGCTATAAGGGGTAGTACCTGGAGACCGGGCGCTACTACCCGGATAAAGGGGGCTACTACCTGGATATAGGGGGTAGTACCTGGATAAAGGGGGCTACTACCTGGATAAGAGGTGGGGTAGCTACCTGGATACAAGGTGGCTATTACTAGCTATCAAGGGCACTACCTGGATAAAGGGCTACTACCTTGCAATAGAGGGCACTACCTGGATAAATGGGGCTACTAAATGGCTAAGGGGCACTACCCTGGCTTAGAGGGGGCATCTACCTTGGCTAGTGGGGGGCAACAAAGTTGTTCTTTTCTTCCATAGCATTATGCAGTTAGGCAGAGTGTGTGGTGTGGCTTTTTACAAAGGAGCATGGCGGCAACCAACAAATTGGCGTGATCATGGGCAAGATTGTTTTGCTGGCGTGCGCCATTAGCACGCCAGACCAAGCCCCTTCGAATCTCCCACTTTCCCACTTTCAGAAGTTGGCAAGTATGATTTGATAAATTTGTGGTTAGCTTCTTTATAAACAATGCAGAAGGGTGTACCAATATGGCACACCAATGTGGCAGGAAATAATAAAACAAAAACATGGTGGCTATGGAAGCATTGAAAATGTTTTGCTTTTCAAAAACATCACCCTTAAGAATTGATGCTATACTTGCTTCCTAATAAATCCCACTCCTTGACAGAAGCCATTATTAGTGTTGAGCGATTGCAGTTGGCTATCGAAACGGAATCGATAGTCTATAGTTCGGCCAGCTATCGATAATGTTTATTTCGATAGTGAGCAATCGATTATGCGCGTATTACCAGTAAATCTATGGGAGAAGCAACAACACACCTCATATACACCCAAACAAGGCTGGAGAACTGAAATTAACCATTCACAACATTCAAATTGATACGTCTACATCTTAGGCCAACACACTTATGTTATAAAGCACAGAAGGTAAAAAAAGTCACAGACCATTTTACTATCCCTGTCTTGTACCACAGCCTGTACCCTGGTGAAACCATGCATCACCCACAAATCTAAAAAGTGCCAGAAGGCAGGTTGATTTGAACCATCATGTTACTTGAAACTGGACATTGAATATTCCCCTGTCCTGGAACGCAGGCAAGAGGCACCCCAAACCGGCAAGACCCCACCAATTAAAAAGTGACGGAAAAAAGGATCTTTCAACCACCATTTTAGATTCCACATGGACTTGACTATCCCTGTCCTGGGCCACATCATGAGCCCCAAACCTGCATGTACCCCCACATTTAAGAAAGTGACGGAAAAAGGAGTCTTTCAACCTACCATTTTAAGTTTCCTGTACATTGACTATACCTGTCCCAGGGCCACAGCCATGAGCCCCAAACCTTCATGACCCCGCACATTTAAAAATTGCCGAAAAAGAGTCTTTCAACCACCATTTTAGTTTCACTGGACAGTTGACTATACCTTGCCTGGGCCACAGCATGAGCCCCAAACCTAGCATGACCCCCCACATTTAAAAAGTGCCGGAAAAAGGAGTCTTTCAACCACCATATTTAGTTTCACTGGACATTGGATTGACTATACTGTCCTGGGCCACACATGAGCCCCAAACCTGCCATGACCCCCACATTTACAAAGTGCCGGAAAAAGGAGTCCTTTCACCACCATTTTAGGTTTCACTGGACATTGACTATACGATTTCCTGGGCCACAGCATGACCCCAAACCTGCATGAAACCCCCGACATTTAAAAATGCCGGAAAAAGGAGTCTTTTCAACCACCATTTTAGTTTCAACTGGACATTGACTATACCTGTCCCTGGGCCACAGGGTGGCAATGAGCCCCAAACCTGCAATAAGTACCCCCACATTTAAAAAATGCCGGAAAAAGGAGGTTCTATCCAACCCACCATTTTAGTTTCACTGGACCTTGACTATGACCTGTCCTTGGGCCACAAAGCATGAGCCCCAAACCTGCATGACCCCCACATTTTAAAAAGTGCCGGAAAAAGGAGTCTTTCAACGCACCATTTTAGTTTCACTGGACATTGACTATACCTGTCGCTGGGCCACAGCATTATACCCCAAACCTGCAAGACCCCCACATTTAAAAAGTGGCCCGGAAAAAGGATTCTTTCAACCACCATTTTAGTTTCACTGGACATTGAAATACCTGGTCCTGGGCCAAGCCTGGACCCAGGGCCCTGAGTTGAACAGTGGGTGCGGTGAAAGCCCAGGCAGGCTTCCGTCAACTATTAACACGCAGGTTAAAATGCCCTGTAGGCACGCATCAACGCAAACTTCGTGTCTGAAGCAGAGTGCGGAAGCGGGAAGTGGAGAACTCCAGCCTTCCTCTTGACACAGTAAAATACCAGGGTAAGCGCTTTGCCGCGCCCTCCGTATGAGTGAGGGACCAATATGAGCTCACTGTGGAAATACAGTGGTTTACATGTTACACCTTATGCCCAGGTGCCCTTTTATCTAGGCATCTTCTTTTTCCTCATTTTATCTCAACGTGCTGGGGAAATGGTCTCTGTACTGTTGTTCTCTTGTCTGTGCTCCATACTCCATTGTCTCATGAATAACCTACATCTGGCGTCAAGTTTTCCTGTAGCGCTCCCTTGTACAATTCAGAAGGAATTTTTTAACAGCTATTCTTGGTACATGCAAGTTTTTAAGTATCTTTAATACTAGAAATCAACATTTTTTAAAATAGATGGCGAATCCCACCATTCTTTGTTACTCTTTTTTTCATTGTATTGAAATGGGTTGTCTCAATACAGGTATTGATAGCTATGCTAAAAGATCTGCAAAAACAAGTCATTTAGTGCATATTGTGTCCTATGTAAGTCAGTGTCCTACCCTATTCGCCTGTCTTCGACCTGCACCTTCACCCTTGAGCCGACTCTTTGGACAGATTAGTGCAGAACAAATGTCTGTTAGAAACAACATTTTTTAGAAAAGGACCTTTAGTATATCTTCCTTTAACAGCAAAATGCCCCCAAAAATTCAAAGCATGACCCTTTAGCCACATTGGGCAATTGTGAAATGAACAAATGTCTGTTAGAAACAACATGTTTAAGAATGAGGACCGTGTAGTATAGCTGCATGTCCACAGCCAAAGATGCCCTGCCAAAAATTCAAAGCATGACCCTTGAGGACCACTTTTTGGTCAATTGTGAATAACAAATGTCTGTTATAAACAACTTTTTGTGAGAATAGGACCTGTAGTTAATATCTAGCATGTCACAGCAAAATTGCCCTACCAAAAATTCAAAGCATGACCCTATGAGCCACTTTGGTCAATTGTGAAGAACAAATGTCTTAGTTAGAAAGCAACCTTTTTAGAATAGGACCTGTAGTATTGCTGCATGTCACAGCAAAAATGCCGCCCAAAGAATTCAAGATGCCATGACCCTTGAGCCACTCTTGGTCAAAATTGTTAGTAACAAATGTCTGTTTAGAAACAACATTTTAGAATATGGACGCTGTATTATAGCTGCATGTCACAGCAAAATGCCCCCAAAATTCAAAGCATGACCCATTGATCCACATTGGGTCAATTGTGAAGGAACAAAATGTCTATTAGAAACAACATTTTTTTTATAATATGTAATCTGTAGTATTGCTGCTTTCAAAGTGCACATGACCCAAAAAATTATAAAAATGACTTCTAATAGCCACTGGTTAGAAAAATTTTGATGGAGAAATGCCTCTTATAATACACATTTCTATTCCAAAGGACCATAATTATTACTGTATCTCAGCAGCCACATGACCGTCAAAACCATTGACAAGAGCGAAAACTACTTTAAGATAAAGAGTGAGTAATATGGAAATACGGTGTGTCATGTAAACCTAGCTGTCTTTTACATTCTCCTCACAGCAAAACCATTCAAAATGAAACTGTTGGAAAAGAGAATAAAAATTGCAGTAAGAGGAAATGATCATTTTAAAAAAAGATTCAAGAGGACCAATTTCTGTTTGAAAAAGGATGTTGAAGTAGACCGGCACTAATCTGTTGACCGTCGGCAATTGGGGCTCGGACAACATCATCAGAGATCCATGCCTGATTTCATCTTGATGAAAGTCAAACGATCCACATTATCTGTGAAAGCCGGATCGTTTGTCTGTAAATTGACTCCTCCAGCTGTTGCTGAAGGTCCCAGCTCAATATTACGCTGGCTGCTGGGCCAGGACAACACCAGTCTATGGCGTGACGAGCCAGCTCGAGCCATTCGTTCACCAGTTTTGGATACCCAGAATTCTATTGGGTCCGCGGAACACCATGCAAACAACATCGGTGTTGAGACGCAGATAGTCATGGTGCACTCATTGATCTTAAGCTGATCTCTGTGTGTTGATGTGTGTCCCCTGCATTGCATGCGTTGGTGAGGAGGTAAACAAAGATATGCCAGATTGTCACCAATTAGGGCCTTCTGCCAGCTTGCCTGGCTGCTGCTGCCGCTACGGCCTACGTGGCACTCTACTGCTGTCACGTCCGCTGATGTTGTTCCACCGGACATTTGGCGGAACGGAGCAGACTTCAACAGATGTACTCCAGTTGAACAATCATCAAGGTCGTCCATTTCCTGTCAGTTTTAATCTCTATTTGGGTGGGTGGAAGGAAAGTGCTGATTTATTGTCTTTGTACCGGTTATCGCAGAGGGTGTCCCCCAGTAACTTTTGTTCATTTTGATGGCCTTAATGGCGAGGCGAACATGTTGGAGGAAATGGAGGCATCCAAGCACTCAATGTGAGAGATTGAGCCTTGATGTTCCCAAGCCTCTTGGTCGAGGGGCACTAGCAAACCTGATCTTCCTCATCTTCCCTCCTCCTCCTCAAAGCGTCGCGCCAACCTCGTTTCCAAGGTCAGGGACGTCGGTAACATCGGTGTCTAGGGAATAGCCTTCCTCCTCCTCGCTCCAGCCTCCGCCTGCCTCCTGGCACAGCTTCAAACACAGCCCTGGCTAGCCCTGAGATGATGCAACCCTGAGAGCTGATGCTGCCACCGTTGCACTAGCTCCTGGACCCGCGACCCACTGCCTAATGAAGACCGATGAAATTGTGAAACTTGTCTTGTGCCTTGTGGATTTGACGGAAGAAAAGGCTCCGTGTCCGCATCTGTGTCCGTCTCACTCCTCCGTCGCTGCGGGACCTGTTGTTTCAGAGTGTCCAACGATCGTATCCAGAACGAAGATCACCACAATGCTCATGCTGACAAGGCATTTGTCCGCACTGACCATTTTGTGTGCTACTTCAAACTGGCAAGATGGGTGCAGAGTCTCTTTCACCTCCCTCCCACTACTCGGGGGTTCAACACCGCCGAGGTCCGAACCGCTGCTAGTCAGTGCCATGTGTCACAGGCTCGTACTGGGCGTAATGGCGATTGCGCTTGATCTGGCCACAATTCGCTGGGAGCATGTGGAGGGGTGAGAATTTCTTCCAGCGTGTTGCCTTGGTGGGGGGGGACTCAACAATGAGACGGTTGACGGGGAGGCGACTGGTGACGCTGCAGAACGCAGCCATGCTGGATGAAGCAAGGTGCGAACGTCGGAAGGTGCGAACTCAGACCTCGAGCCATCTTCAGCATGGCAGTCCAGACCCCGTGTTAGCTTCTTTAGAAATTCTGGACGACAAGGTTCAGTAGACAAGGTGCCAGGCAAGGGATGTGCTCCATCCTACCGATCTTAAGGGCGCAAGCAGATTTCGCCCGTTATCGTCACTACCAAACCCTTGCCTGGCACAAAGGTTCTTGTCACCCAGCCAGCGCTCGGTGCGGGTATGAAAGGGGCGTCTCGTTGCTTAAGCCGTCCACAGCTCCTGACATACCCTGTGTGTGGTACGGTCTCCAGAGGCAGATTTAATTTCAACCCGGCCGGTGACGATCTGGGCACGGTGATGGCCACCAGAGTACCTTGGGGAAAGAGCCCTGGCACCATCCTCGCAGTTTTTGAAGAGCGTTCGCGCCGAGCCTTGGAGAGCCACCGTCAACCGACCGACGCCCCAGAGACATCTCACCCAGCTCACCCAGTGAGTCTGTCACTGAGATATAGCGGGCCGTTGGCCGGTGGGCTTACTAGTCCATGTGTATTGGTGGTGATATGACTTTTTCGGACTACGAGAAGCAGACGAACGCGCATGAAATTTTAATGAGCTACTTGGCTGGCCAGGGCAGGGACGGCTCTTCCTTTTCTTTGTGGGCAAAGAAATTCCCTGCTCGCATCTTGTATTGTGGGGGGCGATGGCGAGGGCGCATGACTTGGCGGAACCCCATCTGTGTCCACCAGACTAAAGGCAACATTTCCAAGATCCAAAAGCCTGGTATTCAAAGCCGGGACATTCAGAGTAGTTGCTGTATTTGATGTTGGCTTGTGGGAATGGTTAGGGTAAAGTGTTTGCTTCCTGTTGTCCCCTAACCTGGAATGACAGAAGGCTGGCTGCCCAGACTGGCCGTATGTTAGTTGGGGAGGTTGTTTGTTGTATTTGGTGGGAAACGCGTGCAGGTGCTCAAACTGTCGGAAGGATATACAGTGCTTAGGGAGGGGTAGGTAGTTTTTTGTAGAACATGTGTTCCGTTCGGAGGGTGGTGTGCTGGTGGTACTCTGGGAGGCGACGGTGGAGGCTGAAGTCGGCTAGGCTGATCCCTGATCATGACTCTGAGAGACCATGGGCACGAGGAACCGCTTGGTGGTGGCGGAGGAGGAGGAGGCGGAGACAAAGGGTGTGACAGTGGGTTGGTAGCCCGGCCGTCTGGTCTGAGCCTTTTGTTGCCAAGTGTTCTCCAGCTCCATTTCAACTCATGCATATCGCTGCATTTGACTAGACATGTTTGGGGGTGGTTAACCACTTTAAGGGTTCTTGCCTCTGACTTATGCGTTTAACTGGCAAAGGCGTGAGAAATGACATCGCGTGGGTTGAATCCAGAGGCTTGACTCAAAAGGAAAGGCCCAGGCTTGAGAGAGGGATTTCCTTGGACGCTTTTGTGACGGCGATAAGCCGAGGAGCGGGGATTGCGCTTACCGTCGGCTGGCGGAAACATATCAGCGACTTCAGTCTCTGCACCGCGTGACCTCTCCCTTTTAGTGTGCGTGGACCCGTATTGACACTACCTCCAACGTCTTCCTCCTCGTTCCACTGATGAAGCCTCTCCAAGCAAATACTGTCGGAAAAGGACTATGAAGGATCCGCAATGTCGTCATCATGCACATCGTGCAACAAGAGGAGACCTTGGTCGTTAAGCGGGCCTGTCTTTCAGCATCCAGAAGCTGCTGGCTACGAGAGCAGAGGTGCACTGCAGAGGATGCGTTGCCGGACCCGGCGCCGGGCAGGATTTTTGCCCGATAGACCGGCTTCGCTTCCACCTCCTCTGGTGGCATCAGTAACTGGGCGTTCAGAGCGAAGACTAAATCATCTTTCCGCTAACTGATCTTTTAACGATGCCTTTCTGACCCCAACCACTATGCATTTTGACATACATAAGAGGTCTTCGGGAGACATGGATTTATCCACAGTGGTGGGGTACAAATATACGAGTTGACATTGTGGGCTGACTACGTTCATGTTGACCGATGCTGATGATGCTGATGACGACATTTGTGTGCCGTGACTGCGAGGACGAGGAGGGTAAGACTGGCAGATGGCAGGTTGCATTAACAACTGTAAGGACAGATTGGCGACGATGTTCGGATTACTTAGATTCACAGGGCCCTGACCCAGCGGATGAGACAGGCCTGACGGGTCCTGCAACTGAACGATCCGCTGGCATGCGTGTTGACGCCAGCACTGGAAGGAGCACCTTCTCTCGTACCTCAACCTCCATGTGCTAACCACCCGTCCCTCCTCTTTGCTGCTCTGCTTACCACCCTTGCATTTCGCTCCAAGTCCAGAAAATATCGAAATTTGAGAAGTTATGGAATAGTTTTTGGAAAGTCTCTTATTAAAAAGACCTGGCAAAATCACCAGCTATGCTCAAATTCCCTCTAATCAAAACAAAATAGCTGGATTCAAATTTGTAACCTGGCATAGGTGTCTATCAACAAATCTGGACTGGGCAACAATTCCAAAAAAACACGTAATCAGTTATGTTTTGGTATAATAAATTGTAATTTTTTTGCATCCTTTCAATTCACCTGTGTTTAATACAGAATTGGTCTGTTTTAATGATTTACGTGATATCGCTGCGTCAATGAACAGTACTTGGGGTGCGGCAAAAGTCAAAAAAACACGGTATCTGTTATTTTTCCGCAATAATACACGGTAGTTTTTTATTGAGCACCATTCAATTCACGCCTGTGGGTGAATATTAGAATTGAGACGTTTTTAAAGAATTTACGTAGATGCTGCTTCAATGAACAGTACTGTGTGCGCTAAAAGTCAAACAAAAGCACGTAACTGTTTATGATATTTGATATATATAAACTGTATTTTTTGCCCATTTCAATTCTCCTGTGGTTATATATAATGCTGTTTTACGATTTACAATGAGATGCTGGCGTCAATGACAGTAACTGGTGTGCAACAAAAGTCAAAAAACACGTAACTGTTATGTTTTTTATAAAAAAAACTGTAATTTTTGCCACCTTTCAATTCACCTTGTGGTGAATGTAAATTGCTTGTTTTAAGATTTACGTATTATGCTTGGCGTCAATGAACAGTACTCTGGTTGCAGCCAAAGTCAAAAAACACGTAACTGTTATGTTTTCGTATAATACACGGTATTTTGTTTGCACGCTTTCAATCACTGTGAAATATAGAATTCTGTTTTAAGATAGCGTAGGATGCTGCTCAATGAACATACTGGTGCGCAATAAGTCAAAAAACTACGTAACTGGTTATTGTTTTGATATAATAAACTGTATATTTTGCACCTTTCATTTCACGCTTGTGGTGAAAATAAGATATTGCTGTATTTAATATTTACGAAGATGCTCGTGCGATGCGTCAATGAACATTACTTGTGTGCTCAAGAAGGACAAAAAACACGTAACTGGTTATGTTTACGTATAATAGCACGGTAATTTTATTGCACCTTTAATTCATCCTGTGAATAATAGAATTGCTGTTTTAAAAGATTAACATGTAGATGCTGCGTCAATGACAGTACTGGTGCGCAAAACTCAAAAAAACACGTAACTGTTATGTATTGATATAATAAACTGTATTATTTGCACCTTTGCAATTCACTAGTCGTGGTGAATATAGATTTGGCTCGTTTTAAGATATACGTAGATGCTGTGCGTCAATGAACATACGGGGTGCGCAAAAGTCCAAAAAACCACGTACCGTTATTTGCGTATAAAACTCGTATTTTTTTGCGACCATTCAAGTTCTACCTGTGGTGAACTATAGAATTGCTTGTTTTAAGGATTTACGTAGATGCTGGCGTCAATGAACAGTACTGGTGTGCGCAAAAGTCAAAAAACACGTTAACTGTATATGGTTTTGAATATATAAAGAACTATTTTTTTGCACCTTTCAATTGCACCTGTGGTGAATATAGAATGCTGTTTTAAAGATTTACGTAGATGCTCGCGTCAATGAACATTACGGGGTGCGCAAAAGTACAAAAACAACACCGTTATCTGTTATGTATCGATAATACAGAGGCGGTATTTTTTGCACCTTTCAATTCAACCTGTGGTGAATATAGAATTGCTGTTTTAGGAGATTTACGTAGATCTGGTCGTCAATCGAACAGTACTGGGTGCACAAAAGTCAAAAAATCACGTAACTGTTATGTTTTTGATATAATTGAAACTGTATTTTTTTGCACCTTTGCAATTCACCTGTGGTGAATATAGAATGTGCTGTTTTAATAGATTTACGTAGATGCATGCCGACAATGAACAAGTACTGGGTGCGCCAAAAGTCAACAAAACACAGTACTGTTATGTTATCGTATAATATCGACGGTATTTTTTGCACCTTTCAATTCCAACCTGTGCATATAGAATTGCTGTTTATAGGATTTAGAGGTAATGCTTGCTTCAATGAACAGTACTCTGGGTGGCGCAAAAGTCAAGAAAACAACGTAACTGTTATTGTTTTGATATATAAAACTGTATTTTTTGCACCTGTTCAATATTCACTCTGTTGGTGAATATAGAATGCCCTGTTTTTAAGATTTATTCGTAATCGCTGGCGTTCAGATGAACAGTACTGGGGCACAAAAGTCAAAAAACACGTAACTACTGTTAATGTTGTTTTGTTATAATAAAACAGTAATTTTTTTGCATCTCCTTTCAATACACCTGTGGTGAATATATAATCTGCTGTTTTAAAGATTTACGTAATGCTGCTTCAATGAACAGTACTGGGTGCGCAAAAGGTCAAAAAACACGTAACGATGTTATGTTTTTTCGTATAATACAACGGTATTTTTTGCACCTTTCAATTCACCTGTGGAATATAGAATTGCAGTTTTAGCGAGATTTACGTAGATGCTTATGCTTGCCGTCAATGAACATTACTGGGGTGCTCAAGTAAGTTCACAAAACGACGTAACTGTTTATGTTTTGAATATAGAATACAACTGTATTTTTTGTCACCTTTCAATTCACGCTGTGTGTGAATAATAGAATTATGCTGATTTAGAGATTTACGTAGATTGCTTGCGTCCAATGAACAGTACTGGGTGCGCCAAATTCAAAAAAATAACACGTTATCTGTTATGTTTTCGTATAATACACGGTATTTTTTTGCAAAACCTTTCAATTCACCTGTTGTTAATATAGATATTGGTGCTGTTTTAAGATTTACGTAGATGCACAGCGTCAATGAACATTACTCGGGGTGCGCAAAAGTCAAAAAACCAGCGTATCTGTTATGTTTCCCTATTATACAGCGTAATTTATTTGCACCTTTCATATTCACCGTGTGGGTGGCGATATAGAATTGCTGTTTAAAGATTTACGTAGATGCTTCGCGTCAATGAACATTACTGGGTAGCTCAAAAGTCTCAAAAACACTATCTGTTAATTGTTTTCGTAGTAAGTACCACGGTATTTTTTGCACGCTTTCAATTCACCTGTGGTGAATAAATGAATTGGCTGTTTTTTAAATTTACGGTAGATGCTAGTGTGCTTTCAATGAACATACTGGGAGCTCGAAGAGTCAAAAAATCACAGTAAGCGTTATTTTTGATATAATAAACAGTATTTTTTGGCACCTTACAATCACCTGTGGTGAAAATAGATATTGCTGTTTTAAGAGATTATACGTAGATGCTGCGTCAAAGAACAGTACTGGGTGTCGCAAAAGTCAAAAAAACACGTATCTGTTATGTTTTTCGTATAATACACGGTATTTTTGCACCTTTTCAATTCACCTGTGTGAATATAGAATTGCTTTATTATAAGATTTACGTAGATGCTTGCGTCCCCAATGAACATTACTGGGTTGCCAGATAAGTCAAAAAACACGTAACTGTTATGTTTTTATAAAATAAACTGTATTTTTTGAACCTTTCGAATTCACCTGTGGTGTGAATAAGAATTGCTGTTTTAAGATTTACTTAGATGCTGGCGTCAATGAACAGTACTTGGTGCGCGAAAAGTCAAAAAACACTTAGACTGTAATGTTTTGATATAAAAAAACTGTATTTTTTTGCACCTTTCAATTCACCCTGTGTTGAATATAGAATTGCTGATTTAGAAGATTTACTTAGTGCTTCGCGTCAATGAACAGTACTGGGTGCGCAAAAGTCAAAAAACACGATCTGTTATGTTTTCGGTATAATACGACGGTATTTTTTTGCACCATTTTCAATTCACCTGTGGTGAATATAGACTTTAGCAGTATTAAGATTTACGTATAGAGCAGCGTACCATGAACATTACTGGGTTCTCAAAATGTCAAAAACACGAAACTCTTGTGTTTTCCCGTACGATGACAGAACGGTATTGTTTTAGGGCCAACAACAACCTGTGTGCTGAGTGCTGACTACAAGATTGCTGGATTATAATTTAACTGCAATGTTGAAATATAAACAGTCACAGCGGTGTATGGGAAAATTGAACATCAGGAGGGCGGCTCGATATATATTGGGGCCTATCATCCCAGGTACACCAGCACCACCCCTATTCTAAAATCCTCGACCCCTCCGAGAACCCATGCCGAAAACCTCCCAGAATAATACAGTCCAAAATAAGGAATCAGACCAGCCCACAATCCAGGAAATACTATCAATAGCAAACAGGTGTTAAAAAAAAAAATATTCCCACTGACAATATCTACACCTAAGTTCTTGGTGACCTTTATATCCAATGTACTTTATAGATAGAGCTTTGTTGTGTTCGCCCGCGGGGGGTTCGCCCCCCCCCCCGCTCCCACCCCGCCGTTTACCTTACACCGGTAGATGCACCGCTTTAAAATTCCTCTAGCTAACTACATAAAATGTTAAAAATCTCTAAACAAACTAAATTATGGGTAAGGATCACACGTTTCTAATCGCAATGTTTCTCTGTGCAGAAATAGACTAATTATTCAGTCTGCGGCTTTGTGGCCACATGCAAGCGCAACATTGGTCCTTACCCTATGTATTACGCTGAGAGACACTGAGGCTTGAAACAGGAAACGCTGTTCTATGTAAAACGAGGTCATGTGATTTTTCCTCCAGCCACTCGCAACGCATACACATCGCCCATTCATGACGTCGGCACACGACATCCACACCCTGCTCTATTCAATAATATCGATTTGCATGGCCGCCAAAATTTACAGGAAGCCCCGAAAAAGGCGCGATCTTAATGAGATGATGCTCAGCGAATTTAACCTTAATAATCAGAATGAGTCCGGAAATTTCGATCACCATAAAAACCTTGCCGATTTCAACTTTGTCGATAAAAATCGCTCAACACTAGCCATTATCACTAGACAATTAATATTATTCCCTCTCCCTCTCTCTGTAAGCATCCCACAGCAGCTACATGGTATGTCCTTTGTTCTAATTCATAGTTTACCTAACTTTTCTGTGATCATGTAGAACATATTGTATTGCTTTTATATAAATTAAAGATTTTCATTTTTAATTGCTTCCAGTTTTCCTTGGCTCCCATGATGGTAACTGTTAATCAAGGTGCCATGCATGTAGATTTTTTTTACATTGTAATAGATAGAACTATATTCTATATTATATTTTCTATCCCTTTAACTTGCATATTGTAAAGTTACATCATCAATTATTTATGGTTTGTTTATCTTTTTAGATAACTTTATAGCGAATAGAGACATATCATAGTTATATACAGTCTCTAAAGCAGGGCTTTAGATGGGAATAAAATAATGTCACAGAAATATTATTCTACTGGTATTTCTAAGGTATAACAAAGTAAACATAAATCAGTTAAAATAGTGGCTTGAACTGGAGCATTGCTGAAAGTGACTGTTTTCATTTTATAGGAGCAATGTTATACAGTTACACAGTTATATCGTAACATAGGTTAAAAATAGATGTGTCCATCAAATATAACCTTTCTCAGATCAATTATATATTACATTGCTAAATTAATTATAACCCTTAATGCCATTTGTCTAGATGAAAAGGACCCTTTCCGATATTGATGTCTGAAGGAACCTTTCCTTCACATATATGTCCTCTGGTCCTTTGTACAGTTCTTAGAATGAATAAATCATGTGCAAGGTCTTTGTATTGATCATATTTACTAATATACATGTTAATATATTCACCTCAAAGGAGTCTTTTTTCAAAGATAAACAAGCAATTTTTTTTCTATCCCCTTCTAGTAGGAGAGACCTTCTATCCCATTAATTCATCTCCTCTCCAGCTATCAGATATTATTTTTTTTTACAATATTGGACCCTGATGGAATATGTGGTGCTACAAATGATATCTAGAGGGTGTTATTACATTTAGATAACAGTTTTTATTAGTGTTGATCGAATTGTTCTAGAAAAGATAAGTTCTAGTAGAACTTCTTGAATTTTTATAACTCGAACCGAACATTTTTCTGTTCGTTCAAGTAAAGTTCTAGTTACAGTTCAACACGCCATTTTCAGTTTCATTTTCAGCTTTCTGCACTTTTGGCAGCCATCCAATCAGCTTACTGCACTTTTGTCAGCCATCCAATCACTGAAGAGCACAGAGAAGTGTCAAAAACGTCATCGCTGAGGTGTAAGGTTCTCATTGGCTGCTAAAATCACATGATCATGTTATATATATTTCCCTGTATTGCCTTGTGAACGCCATTTTCAGCTCACCCTCTGTACTGTACAGATGGCTCTTAGTTAGATAGCATTTTCTTCTCCATAGACATCAATATTTAGGGAGTTTGGTATTTCTGGATGCATCTTTCCCACACCCAGAAGCTGTTATTTGGCGACATTTGCAGGTTATATACTTATACAGAGTGCTTGGATTTGCTCAATATTCTCAATATGCTCAATATTTGATGTACTGTATCAAAATACTACAGAACAGTGCCAGTTCTTTATATCGCTTATTGTGTGCTATATCCCAAAAATGGCAAAGAAAACACAAATCAAGTTGTTTGCACCACTGTAGTGATCTCCATTTTGGATATCAGAGGACACACTTAGTGCCCAAAAGTTCTTTTTTTTGCAGTTTTGGGAGTTCAGTAATTGTATAAAACACCGTATCCAAATCTCTTATGTGTGAAATGCAGGACCCCGTAGCAGCTGCTACCGCTGCGCCTCCTATAGCTACGCCCCTGCTTGCAAGCTGTCCTCATCTTTTCAGTTAGCCAATGAAAGGAATGAAGTATTTTAGCCTCTCAATTTTCCAGGTATCCAGTTTACTGTTATGGATGGTAATTCCAGCTTCCTCACCTATATAGGTATAAAAATTAACTAAAACATCTTCTCCTATAAACTTTAATGGGGTTCGAAGTTCAAGTTCGAATAGAACTTCAAACCGAATTCACAAATGCTCGAAGTTTTAATTGAACTAGAACTTTTTACTGTTCGCTCAACACTTGTTTTTATCTCTCTGTTAATGCACTTAGAAATCGTATCTGCTTTTACATCCGCTGCTTGACATTGAGTACTGTAACTTAGCTTACTTGCCCCTTTAATACCCAAATTATTCTCCTGTTTTGTTATCCCTAGCTTTCCTCTACTTGATTTACTGTTTATGTATTGATACTGCTATTATGGACTAGATGCACTACTTCTGCTATGAACATTAAATTTTATCTACCATGACTTTTCCATGACATTTTACTTTCTGTCCTATTCAGAAGGTCATTAATAGTATTCTCAAATAGGTTCCAGCTTGGTTCAAAACTGGTTCGACTAAACATGAAAATATTCCAAAACCCACATTTTTCTCTAACTCTATCACTAATCTAAACCCTAACCCTAAGTAACACACTGTATCAAAAATGATACTGTACCAGAAGCGCACTTGGAACAGGAGTGCCCCTGAGTGCTACTTTAAACCATAAAACTCAGTAAGAAACTTTAACTCTAATTTAGGATTAGGGATGATTATTTGGCCAATTTTTAACCAAAATTTGGTTTAAGTCGAACTTAATCAGATTGTTTAGATTTTGGTCAACGTTGACATCAACCATAATTTGATGTGCAACAATGGTCATTACTAAAAAGTGTGCAGTACAATACTGTCTCCTGTATGTGCAGTTACTGTAAGTAGTCTACTTTGTTATTCATTTACTAAATTTGTCACATTACATGTAAAAAACTAAAACCACTTGAAAAAACATTGAGTGAATCCTACCTTAAACTATCATATAGCCTGTTACAATGCTTAAAGGACTATACTGCTATGCAATCTTTGCTGATAGAATGCCTGATTTTCTCAAGGTCAAATACATTTCAACTTTATGACATCCATAGTTGCACCTTATGTCTATTCCACATTTCTAAAATAATATAAATTATCCTATGTAGTTAGAGCATGACATATGTGTATACTGGTTTGAATTGAGTCAGGTGCATCTCTGACCACAGATTTTTGTGGGCTCATGAAAATGGCTGTGATTTCTGTACAGTGGTGGACCATGTAGTCCCAGAGGATCTCTATCCCGGAAATGAATATTCCCATAATAATTATAAAGTGTTCTATAGAGCTTGCTAAATACGTAGGTTGATTTTTTTCCTTTGATTTCTTTGAGATCCGTGAGAAAAACCTTAATTTACCCCTTTAAAATTAAGCACACAGGTACAACAAGGGCCAACAGGAGTTTAAGCATACTAGACAGATTCAACATGCAGTCCTGTCAGATAGGCATGCCCTCATGGCAGTAAAAACCTAAGGCACATGTCCCACCAGTCTCTTCCTAGCTATTCTACTGCAATCTGTAACCCACAATACAAGTCATTTTCCAATGCAGAAACAACACCTTGTAAGCTACTGATACATATACCTTAAGGCTATGTTTTCACGGCTTAAATTGGGACATATTTCACCCTGTATTTCGCGTCGTACTGCGCTCAATACGGGGTAAAATACATCTCAATAATTACCGTAATTCACAGTTCTCATAGAGAACTATGGATTACATCTCCTCTCCCCGCTTGCACAATACTCCGTGGGGGGAGATAAGTGACATGACGTGCCACGGGAGCTCCCGAACACACGGCGTAATTACGCCCCACACTTATGCTGTGTGAACTTATCCTAATATATTGTGTAAAAATATTAAAGAAGAAACAGGCAAAGCACAAAAACAGAAAAATAGAAATATTTGAACATAGTCTGACACCAGAAAGGTTTGTTATCACTGCAGATGTGAAAGGCGTTGTCCAATTCCTAAAAAAAAAAAAATCATATTATGCTCTTGGAGCCCCAATGAAACAAAAAAGCCTAAAGTTACATTCCTCCGATCCCCAAATCCAATCTCTCTAGTCTTCTGTTTACATTCTTCTACTGAATAGAACGGCACCGTTGCAGCTCCTGGTTGTCCACAGCTGTCTTGTGCCTCTACTTATATCACTATTTGGAGCTGTTCATGAAGAAATGTAAGTAGAGGCTTGGGAACGCTGCAGAGAGTCAGCAACTGCAACAGTGATGTGCCTGTTTGGAAGTAGAAGAAAGAAAACTGAAGAATGGTAGGATGCAGCGCTGGAAACGGGGACCTAAGGGAGGTGAGTAGAGTTTTCTATTTTTTTTTTGGGGGGGGGGAGGCTTCAGAATCATAATATTTTTTTAGGAACTGAACAAGGCCTTCAATGCGTAAAGCTGCAATAACAATGATATTATGTATGTTATTTGGTCACTGTCTTATTTAAGTAAGTGATGGTAGTTTTGCTTTGTAATTGCAATGTAGGCACTTTGCAGTATGTTCTTTTAGCAGTGTATGGTGGTGGCAATTGTATGGAAGTGTTATTTGAGCACCATACTGTATGGTACTTATACTATGAACTTTTTGACATGGTAATTTGTCCACATAAAACAATGGTAGGTATTTTCTCACTGTCTACAGGTAGATTTGATAATCCTTGTGTTGATGCCCATTATTATAAAGCAAACAACTGTTTCCTTTTTATCCTACACATAACTATTTGCTTTCTCCCTGTTATTATGGTGTTTTTACAAATATATATCAATATAATTTTGTTTTTCTCTTCTTTATAAACAATTATGTTAAAGTGAGGTTATGAACTGTATGTTATTAGTAATAACACAATTTTACATAGTGACCTGAACTAAACCACTTATTATGTCAAATGGTTAATATGAAAATTAATTTATACCTTCCTCTGTAAGACATAATTAAAGTCTAGAGGAAATCAGAAGCATAATTGAAAATGAGTAATGAGCAAAGCTGGATGTTATGGAAAAATTAGTTGTTTAATTAAGAGAGGAAGTCAATGCAACCAGGAAAAATTATGCATGTCACCTACGGTACAATTATATTACATTGATAGTGTTTAACCAGAGAATAGAAAACAGAATAGATGAACTGTATCAGCAAGTTTCATTGTGTCTGGCAAAAAATACCTCGCTAAATTAACTAGTGTTCCAAACAATTTTAATTAAGAATACTGTTTCAAAAACTCAAACATTTTATACATAAATAACATTTACATGAACATTCCTTAAAATGGGCTGCACAACACCACAGGCATAACTATAGCAATAGCAGCCTTTACTGTTGCTGTGGAACCTGTAGGCTAAAGGGGCATACTGAGACAAAGGAACAATGGTCTCCATTTATCCAAACTGTCTAATTCTAAAGTTGTCCCTATTGCCCATAGCAATCAATCAGAGCTTATCTTTAAAGGGGTTGTCTCAACCTGCTGTTTCACAGAACTACAACCAGCTTCAGACTTACACTTCCTGGTGTGACTGTGGGCAAGTTTACAGCAGTGATTTGCATATCAGCTCTGCTATTCCTAGCGAGCATGTTACAATGCAGTGATTGCATGACTCTAAAGGGCTAAACGTGTCACTAACTTAGATAAACAAGCTCCTGTGCTATTGATTATACTTAGTAGGGAATGACTCACCATGGTCGGAGAAGGCTGCTTGAGCAATCAAAGCAGAAACAGAGAACAGAGAGAGAGATGATCAATAACCTAACAAAAGAAAATGTAAACAGCAATGTATTTGTTAATAGTTGTTATTTTCCTTTGCCTATATGTTTAAAGCTAATCATAAATAACCTCTTTAATTTCTACTTCTCTGGAAAAATTAATGTTGCCAGCTGTTGATTGTGATAGGCAACAAAGATAGTCTTACTGTTAGACAGTTTTGATAAAAAAAGGCCAAGAGTTTTTTATTGAAGAGGAAAAAACAAAATGTTGGCTTCTTTCTTGATCTCCATTTTAAGTTCTCCTTGGTGCAGAGCATACTATCTGGCACTGCTATCCATCTAACCATTCCCGACACATCCTGGAAACTGGGACACAAAGCATATGGAGTTTATGAATTTCAGATTGAATCAAGGTTTTTCTATGACAAGATATTCTGCTGTTTGTTTTGCTGCAGTTAAACTTACAGTTTCCTTTAATGTAGGAGCCAATTTTTGAGTTGGCTATTGGGATCTTTGAATTCTGATTATGCCCCTGTGTACAACGTATGCCGTCAAGCAGTAGCAGGTTATAATATGGACATTTTGGAGGCATGTAGCTGACTAAAATGCATTTCATTTAAATGGCCAGGGCCTAAAGACTATCCCCTACTCAGAGAGAAAAAAATAGGTGTCAGCTCACCAATGATGTCCACATGTGCTTGTAAAGAGAACTCTAGCTCTGCCTTGGGCTTTCCTCCGCACGGGATCCTAGCCTCCAGCCACAGCTTCACATAAGCAGATACAAGTGAAAACAATGGATCCAGCGGTGGATGAATATTAAGCCATAATTTATTTAAGTCATACACAGGAGGGTACATACAGGGTACAGACAGGTGGTCTGTACCCTGTATGTACCCATCCTGTTTGGCCCTTAAATAAATTATGGCTTAATATTCATCCACCGCTGGATCCATTGTTTTCACTTATATCCACTACTCAGGGAAGGTTTGCTCCTTTGCTGAGTAAGGCCCGTTCACACGGCTTATTTGCCGACGGATTGGCGCCGTATTCCGCGCCAGATTTGCGCTTCAATACGGCGCCAATCCCGTGGGAAAGTCATTACGGAAATTTCCACGCTCTCTTTGAGAACAGTGGAATCCGTCGCTCCTCCCCGCTGGGCAAATCCGCCGGGGGGGAGAAAGTGACATGCACATTATTTACGGGGGCGGACGCGCCATAAACAATGCATGTCTATTGGGGCCAGGGACGGCGCCCCCGCCCCGCTCCGGCCCCGCCCCCGTCCCGCCCCGTATTCACGGCGGAATTGTGAGCACAATACGGCGCACAAAACCGCCGTGAAAAAGCCGTGTGGAACCCCGGCCTAACCAACTTAATATATTGATTCCCCTTTTATTATGATTTTTTTAGAAATATCCCAAAATGTGGCCCTAGTGCACTATTTAGTTCAACCACAAGTCTCAGAATAGGAGGAGCACCTACTAGACTTTGGGGTGTCATTTTCATTATGATTTTCTTTAGGTGCCATTTCAGGTTTGTGAACACCCTAAGGTGCTAACACTAAATAAAAAGACTAAAAAGACTCCATATTGAAAACTCGCCCCTGTAGGAATAACTCCAGGAGTGTAGTGAGTACATTGGCCTCCTAAGTGTACCACTGGTTTTTTTTAATGTTAGGCTGGGATTTTTATTTTTATTTTTTTACAATAAAATGCAGTTTTTAAATGGAATCCTGGATAAAAATCATTCTAAAACATATAATGCAACTTCTTCCAACATCCCCAATACACTATGTGTGGGTGTAAACTGTTTTGCCGCATGGCAGGGTGTACAAGGGAGGGAACCCTTGTACATCCCTTATAATAGATTGTAAGCTCTCACGAGCAGGGTCCTCACACCTTGTGTCTCATCTGTAAGTTCTTTTAATGTGTAATGTCTGTACGTTTACCCTCTATATTGTAAAGTGCTGCGGATTATGTTGGCGCTATATAAATAAAGATTATTATTATTATTATTATTATTAACCCTATTTGGTTTTTGAACGCAGATTTTGGTGGGTGCCTTGTCACATTCAAAAAGCCCCCAAAGTATCAGAACAGATGAAGCCTTCCAGAAGTCACCCCATTTTGGAATCAACAACCCTCATCTAGGGTGGATTGTGCATTTTGGGTTATTACTGTTACAGTGTTATGAGTGCAAAAGGTTTATAATTGGTAGTGGACGAAGTTACAAAGCTCTAATGGTTAAAACTGGTCTTTAACTGAGGTAATAGTACAATATATAAATCCAGTTATCTAAATCAATAAAAATCTTCAGTCTCATTCCCTTTTTCAATCATGCAGTTACAAAGCTTTGTAATTTTACGTAACCTGAGATGAATTTTACGATTCCATGTAATGCAAATTTTTACATCCGTCTCCTACACAGAGAACGCTTCAGACTCTCATTCTGATGAGATATTGGAAGCAGAGTCCAATTATGTCTTCCCTTATAGATGCATAGAAAGCCTGCAATTTTTCGGGGACTGCCCCCTTTGTCAAGCACACCTGAGACTCACCATATCTTCCCTAAAATAGGGAACATACCAACCCTTTATGCAAATATTGCACTCTTCTTATATTAGAAACATTATCTTTCTATATTAAAAGGTTTTTCTTGCTACAAATATCTTATCTGTTATGATGGAGACAGTAAAAATAAGCACTTTTGCAATTGGTTTGCATTACCTAAATCCCTTAGTATAGCAGATATAAGCTAATCTGTGTGTTCTAAACCTAAAGCTGCAGTCTGGGGTCATTGGCATTTTCTGTCATTGGCTGACTGATATTTCATTCAGCCTTTTGGGATATGTCCCCTGGATGGGACATGCCCCCCTGTGCTGTGATTGGCTGCACTCTGTGCTTACTCCCTTATGAGCTGTGGAAAATGAAAGTGAAACGAGCTGCCTGTGATGGTTGTGTCTGTGCAATAAAGGCTGTCTCATATCCTCTCTATTCTCATCTCCTAGTGATAGCTCTATGTGAAGGATCTGGGAAATTACTGAGTCTCTAGCTGCTGGAGTCCCTCTACTACCCATATAACACAACCCAATGAGTTCCTCATATTTGTTTAGTCAGTTAAGGCTATATGTATAACTGCTTACTGCAATGCATGTGTTCTGGTTACAAGGAGCTTGTACAGCCTGGGAGGGAGCTGAAAGCTCTGCAGACATGCAGGAGGTCAGCAAAGCTGTGACATCCTCTCCTTTCCACTGCTGAAACAGAATGATGATGTCACCAGTGAGGGAAAACACACCTACTGGGAGGATAGACACGTCTACTGGGAGGAAACCCACCCCTGGGTTTGAAATTATAAGACAGAGAAATACAACTCATGTCTGCGAAAGCCAGTAATGAGAAAACTCCTTTAAATATATACATAATCATGGAATTAGAACGCCATATCCTGAACAGGTCATCGCTTAAGAATACACTGGTCAGACCTCTTTCACTATCGTAGTCATTCTAGCTTCATGAGGCATGCGCAAAGGCCCTATCCAAGGGCTTGCTAATGCACATCTATATGCCAGTCACTCAATGAAGTCGGTGCACGCGCATAGTCCAAATCACGGACTTAGTCATTTAAACTTACTTCGCAGCTAGAGACAGGTAAGAGACCTTCTACTACATTGATCTAGACAAAAATACCTTTAACACCTTCCCGACATAGACTGTACTGGTATGTTCGAGTGGGAAGTGTGGTATAGAAAATGGACGTACCAGTATGTCTGCACGTCGTGCATGCTCACAATCGAGCCTCACACGATCGTGACATGCATATAGGCTGTCTGTGACATCACCATGCCCCGCAATGCATCGTGGGCATTGCTGACCATGGTGACTGACAGTTGCAATAGTGACCAATAAAGAGCAGTTCTGAGGATTACTGGTACAAATACCCTATGAGGAAAAGTGAAAAAAAAGAAACACAAACACGAAAAATAAATTAAAAACATGTACACTGCCCTTTTCCCCTTTACAAATGCCAATTGCCCCCAAATAGACCAAAAATAAATAAAGTAATCATATTTGGTTTCGTTGTGTGTGTAATGATCTACCCTATAAAACTGTCATGTTCATTAACCTGCATGGTGAACGGCGTAAAAAAAAAATCACTTAATTGTGATTTTTGTTCATCCTGCAGAGCGATCAAAAACTCATACAAACACCAATTAAAACATCAGTTCATCCTGCGAAAAAAGCCCTTAAACAGCTCTGTATACAGAGGAATAAAAAAGTTATAGCTATCAGAAGCCAGCGATGCATAGTGTTTCATACAATAAAACCCCTTTTTTTTAAAAAAAACACTTCAACATAAAAACTACATAAATTCCATATTGCCGTAATCGTCTCGACTCAGGGAGTAACTTTTCATGTAACTGCACGGTGAACTCTGTTAAAAATAAAATTAAAAAAACACTACTAGGTTGTACTGTTTTCTTCACCCTGCCTTCCCAAAAATGGATTTAAAAGTTTTCAAAAAGCCTTATTCCCCTCAAAAAAATTCATCCCACAAAAATTAAGCCCATACACATCTCCATACACAGAAAAATCAAATAGTTATGGCTCTCAGACTATGGAGATGCAAAAACGTGTTTTCCTTTTGAATAAAAGTATTAAAACATAAAAAAATACAAATTGGGCATCGCTGTATTCGTATCGACCTGCTGAGTAAAGCTAGCATGCCATTTATACTTTTCGGTGACTGTTAAAAATAAAAAACACTACCAGGATTGCTGAATTTTGTTCAAAACACCCCACAAAAACCTTAATAAAAAGTGATCAAAGCATCATATGCAGCCCATAATGGTACCAATATGCACAAATGGTATCATCGTTACTTTTGTCTTTATTATATGCTTTTTAAAATGTTTTTTCATATGTGTGTTTTTTGTATTAACTGGATTTGTAATCACATGTGTGAATGCTTTTTGACATCTGTGAAGTGAATGTTTTAATTGTGCTACAAATCCGTTTTAAATACTCATCTGAAAAACACCTCAAATGCAGCTATTTTGAAACAAGAGATTTAATTAGGCTTTTTGGAAGCATTCAAATATTTGCCAAGGCGTTTTTTGGGTGTGAATCTGTATCCAAAAAAATGCCTTCAAAAATGTGGCACGCTTGTGGACGAGGTTTTGGACAAGCTTTTGAAACTCTTCATTTATTTCTATAGGCATTTTACTCATGGAAAACGCTTGAAGAATTGACATGTCAATTCTTGAAAATATGTGGGGAAAATGCACGAATAAACCACGTCATGTGAACTACACTGTGGTTTTTCATAGGAATCAATGAAATTGAACTGAGGGCATTTTTAAGCGTTTTGCATGCTGTTTTGGGGGCAGAATTAACACCAAAACAGCGTCAAAATCAGTCTTGTGAACTTACCCTAACAGCCTTTTGTTGCTGCCTAAAACGCATAAGACTTGTGCATACTTGGATCTTATTTGAATACAATAACATTGTTTTCAATGAATGGAAATGCACCTGAATGGAAGGGGTCTGCTATGCTGCGGGAGTATTTACACTAGGGATGAGGATGGAGGATAACCTAGAAAATGATACGGTAGATAGGTTAGAGAGTGGGCAGACTACATTGGTGGGTGGAGAAGTGGACTGTGGGAGGGTGGAGTAGCACAGTGTATAAGGAGATCCATGTGCTGCAAACCAGCATTGAAGACATAGGTGCCCATAATATCTCATGTAATCTCATGCCATCTACTAACTGTGTAATATATAGTCCCATGCTGTCTACTAAAGGTGTAATGTATAATCCTATGCCATCTACCAAAGGAGAGATGTATAATTCCATGCCGTCATCTGAACAGGTAACGTTTAATCCCATGCTGTCTACTGAGTGGGTAATGTATGATCCCATGCCATCTAATGAGCGTGTTAGATATAATTCCATACCATTGACGGAAAGTGTAAAACCAAAAGGGAACTTAAAATGTCTATTCACAAATGCCAGAAGTCTAGCAACCAAAGTGGGGGAGCTTGAGGTGCTAGTTCTAGGGGAGCAGATTGATGTGTTTGTTATTGCTGAAACATGACTGGACTCCTCGCTTGATTGGGCGGTCAACCTTCAAGGTTTTAATCTATTTAGGAAGGACAGAGCAAACAGGAGGGGAGGAAGAGTTTTTCTCTATGTAAGGAGGGATATGAAGGCAAATGTGGAAGAGGAAATAAAACAAAGTTGCTAAAGCAGTGGAAACATTGTGGGTGGAAATACAAGGAGGGGTTAATGCAGAAAAAAATTATTTTTGGCATAATCTATAGATCCCCGAACATCACTGAGTGGGTAGAAGAACAGGTACATAATCAAATGGTGCGGGCAGCACAAGTGGGTACAGTAGTAATAATCGGTGACTTTAATTACCCAGGCATTGACTGGGATCACTGTTCTGCATCAACTGAAAAGGGAAGGAAGTTCCTCAATTTGTTAAACTATAATTTTATGGGGCAGTTTGTGGAGGATCCCACTAGAAGTGATCTCTGTTGGATCTGGTTTATTTCTAACAAAGCAGAACTTGTTGGATTGGTCACTCTTTCTGAAAATCTTCGTAACAGTGACCACAATATAATTCATTTTAGTGTAAACTGGAAAAAAGAAACAGAGCGGGAAGGCAAAAACATTTAATTTAAAAGGGCCAGTTTCCCCTTATTGTGGGATGCAATACAGGGCTTAGACTGGGAGCAGCTATTAGCAAATAGGGATATAGAAGCCAATTGGGAAAGCTTTAAATATATTCTGGGGAAATTCATAGCAAAATGAATTCCCATGTTTTACAAGTATAGGCAATTAAAACTAAATCCGACGGCTTCTACCTCCTGTTAAAAGGGCAATAAATAATAAAAAGGGCATTTAGAAAATATAAGTCAGAGGGGTCAGTATTAGCCTTTGAAAATTACAAAGAGTTCAATAAAGTCTGTAAAAAGGTGATAAAATCTGCTAAAATTTAAAATGAAAGGCAGGTGGCCAAGGACAGCAAGACAAACCCCAAGAAATTCTTTAAGTATATAAATGCCAAAAAGCCAAAGTCGGAGCATGTAGAACCCGTAAACTGTAATGGGGAGCTTGTCACTAGGGATCAGGAGAAGGCAGAGGTACTAAATAGGTTTTTCAGCTCAGTATATACTAACGATGAGAAAGCAGTTGATGGGGGTGGGCCCAGTGTGGATGTCAGTGGTGCCAGTACTGTTAATACATCATCTGCTATAATTGATTGGCTCAGTGTAGAAATGGTCCAAGCCAAGTTAAATAAACTGAATGTGAACAAGGCTCCAGGCCCTGATGGCATACACCCAAGAGTTCTTAAAGAGCTCAGCTTGGTTATCTCTGTGCCCCTGTACATGATATTTAGAAATTCCCTGGTGACTGGTATTGTACCATGAGACTGGCGCAAGGCAAATGTAGTTCCCATATTCAAAAAAGGCTCCAAGTCTTGCTCAGGTAATTATAGACCAGTAAGTTTAACATCTGTTGTGGGGAAAATAATTGAGGGGGTCATAAGGGACTATATACAGAAATATGTGGATGAATACAATATATTATAAGATTGCCAGCATGGTTTTACTAAGGACTGAAGTTGTCAGACCACCCTGATCTGTTTTTATGAAGAGGTAAGTAGAAGTCTGAATAGTGGGGCGGCTGTGGATATTGTGTTTTTAGACTTTGCAAAGGCGTTTGACACTGTCCCTCATAAGTGTTTGTTGGGTAAATTAGAATCCATTGGGTTAGAAATAACAGTGTGTAATTGGATTAAAAACTGGCTATCTGATCGTACTCAGAGAGTGATGGCAAATGACTCCTACTCTGAGTGGTCCCCAGTAATGAGTGGTGTGCCCCAGGGCTCAGTATTGGGTCCTCTTTTATTTAATGAATTTATTAATGATATAGTGGAAGGGATCAGTAGCACGATTTCTATTTTTGCAGAGGACACTAAGTTATGTAGGGTAGTGCAATCAATGAAAGATGCTTATAAATTGCAAGCAGACCTGGACACACTGAGTGCTTGGGCATCCACTTGGCAAATGAGGTTCAGTGTGGATAAATGTATGGCTCTGCATCTGGGTACGAATAATCCGTAGGCATCATATGTCCTAGGGGGATAAAAACTTGGAGAATCGCTTGTTGAGAAAGATCTGGACGTTCTTATAGATCATAGACTACAGAACAGCATGCACTGTCAATCAGCTGCCTCTAAGGCAAAGAGGATATTGGCGTGTATTAAAAGAGGTATGGACTTGTGGGACAAGGATGTAATTCTACCACTGTACAAAGCATTGGTGCGACCTCACTTAGAATATGCTGTTCAGTTCTGGGCCCCAGTTTATAGAAGAGATGTAATGGAGTTAGAGAGAGTACAAAGACGAGCAACCAAACTTATAAGGGGAATGGAGCATCTTAGTTATAAGAAGAGGTTAGTAGAATTGAACTCATTTAGTTTTGAGAAAAGACGGCTTCTGAGGGACATGATTAATATATATTTATTCCCTAGAGAAAAAAGGATTCAATCTCCAGAGGAGAAAAGTGTTCTTCACTGTAAGAACTGTAAATCTGTGGAATAGCTGCCTGAGGAGCTGGTCACAGCAGGAACAGTTGGAAGTTTCAAGAAAGGCTTAGATAACTACCTGAAACTATAGAATATTAATGCGTATATAGCTATGTAAAACTTTGGATCCTGGCTGGTGGAGGCTCTGGGGTCAGAGATATGGTCTCCACTGGAGCATATTGGTTCTTGCCTTGTGGGTTTCAGGGCGTTAATCAGTGGGGAGGCTGGGCTTGAAATCCCTGTCTCCCTCCCTCACCCACATTTTTCAACCTTACTATGTCACTATGTAACTATGTAAACACTGGAACTTTTGCTATATGCATTTACTATTGTTGATGAACAATACCAACACAAATTGCAATGCAATAAAAAGTGGATGTTCACATGTTCTACATATACAGAGGGTGGATACTCAGATTAATTTCTATTAGTGGTCCCAACAAACTCAAGTTGGATGCTGAATTAAGGTCTAGGTATGCATCCGTGTAAAATGTTTCCTCTTTTATCAAACCAATCAGAATTACACTGACATAGAAACAAGTTATATGTGAGAATTACTGATGGTTGTCAAACTGAAAAGAATCCAGTTCAGATTGTCCAAATTGTCCTATCAACATTAAATGTAATTAAAAGTACATAACTTTCTGCCTGAACATCAAAGTTGTTAGACAGCTAAAGACTATTTGTTGTACAAATCTTTAACCTCTTCCTGACAGACGGTCATATATGGCTCTTTGTTAGCCAAATATGTAGGGTTCTCATTGTGTTATAGTACTGTAAGAAAATGCAAACATCCTCTATTTTTTAAATTTGTGCTGAAGCGCCATTTTCTGTGACCATTAACTTTTTTGCTCTTCCCTCTATGGACCTGAGTGAGGGGGCATTTTTTGCAGGCTGAAGTGTATTTTCTATTGGTACCATTTTGGAATAGATGACACTTTTTGATCACTTTTAATTGCAATTTTTATGGGACATTAAATTACCAAAACAAAGCGCAGTTTGGCACTTCAAATTTTTTTCTTCTACGATGAAGTTCAGCATACAAGATAAACAATGTTATATTTTAATAGATCGGACTTTTAAAGATGCGGCGATACCAAATATGTGTAACTTCTTTATGTTTCTAATTTGTAAAATGGCAAAAGGGGGGGATTTGAACTTTTAGTATTTATTTTTATAGTTTAAAACATTATTTTTCACATTAGCATTGAGTCCCCCTAGAGCACTGGGCCACTAGGGGGTGCAATGTAAGTATACCCTTCTGCATTGTATAGACAAAATGGTGGTTTTATTACTCCCAGTCTGCAAAAGGAAGTAAAAGAAAGCTAAATATGGTGCCAATGGATGTCTTCATAAGGCTACCAGCCACCATGTCAACCTATCGGCACCTCGCAATCTCACCCCGGGTGAGTCAATCGCAGTGAAAACAGTGTGCAGCACTGATTCTCATTCAACAGTCGAGTCTTCAGCTAAGGGGTTAAACAGCAAGGAATGGAGCAGGCTCCATTATCTGCTGTTAGCAGCAGGTGTCACCTACAATTAGTAGCTGATACCAGCCTTCTATGTAGCGCGGTTACTGAGTAATGCTGCTACATTGAGCCTTACCGGCACCAGGATGTACCCATAAGTCTTGTGTCGGTAAGGGGTTAGAAAGAATAATAATGAAAGCCGGCAAGATCCATATTACAAGTGCTCCTATTTGTCAGTTTACTTCAGTAGTGTGCAAAACTGTGCCCAAGAAATTGTTGCACGTCATGGTGTTCAATGTTTTAGCAGCAATGCATATTACTTTTCTCTTGCCCATATGCCATCGCTGGCCAAGTTTGGAAAGCGACAAAAAAGTGTATGACATTTACAGTATGTCAGATTTATTAATTAGAAGAGAAATGGTGCAAAATGTGGCTTAAATCTATTTCTATTCAATACTTTGCTTTTCAGGAAGCTAGTTTTATGAAGAGACGTGCTTTTAAATAAGTTTGGTACAAATTATTCTACCTTCTTTACTTAGACTGGTACAAAAAATGATTCTCATAAAATCCGCCAACGAATCTCATAAAAGTTATCACTATAAGGATATATTTACAAGCGGCATTTTGGTTGCAGATATTTCTTTGATTGAAAATCAGTTCCTTTCTTCTGAAAGGGGATCTGAATGGATTTCTACAAGCCCTATTCAGATTAAGAGGACAATTGCAGAAATTGAAGAGGGTAAAGTAGGAGTTGGAAAACAGAAAAATAAGAAACAAAATGTTCTCATAGGAAATGATGAGCAGGTACAGAAACTCTAATGAAAGGCAGTACAGAAACTTTAGCACATTAGAAAAGAATAGCAATAGACATTTTTAGCAAGCATTTTTAAGGAGGTATACAACTCTTTCATATATAGTGATACCTAGATTAAAAAACTAATATTCGATCAGTAAAGGACATTTTATTGCAATTATTGTTGTTAAAGTTAATAGGCTATTCCTTTTATTCCTCCTGAATAATTGTATGTATTGTATAAATTGAAACCCAGGTGTTTTGATCCCCCTTTTCAATGGGTATGTCTCTATACATTCTGTTCCTATCAACACTGATACACAGACTGTATTGTGACATGCCCCATAGACAAAGAGAAGTAGTTGTCAAGTTATGCATATATTTCTATAAGCATTAACCGAAGAACGGCACAAAAAAAATATTTAAAAAAAAATATTCTCTAGAATTGAATTTTTTTTTAAATAGTTCATTAGAAATTGCATCTGGATACACAGTGGTGGCAATAATTTAGCTTACCTGCTAATGTTTTAATTGTGCTACAAATCAGTTTTAAATACTCGTCTGAAAAATACCTCAAATGCAGCTATTTTCAGGATTTGAAAAGGTTTTTGAGAAGTACGTTTTAGGTGCAAGTTCAAACACTGTGCCAGATGCACACTTGTGGATGAGGTTTTGGACAAGCTGTTTAAGATTTCCATTGATTTATATGGGCATTCTACAGCTGAATACAAGATTTCTCACTGCTACCACTGGGTCATGTGATCTGCACTCTGAGCGGCTGCAACATACAGCATTGTTGTGTGACCCGGAAGCGTATCTCTTTATGTATTCCTATGGGAGGTTCAAAGTAATTTTTTTAGAAAAGCATAGAGAGATCGACTTCAAGTCTGCATCAAAAACACAGTGGGCGACATGTATGAAGATCGGCGCGTCGGAGCGCCCGTTTTCGCCCGATCTAAAGTGAAAGCTGCGCCTCATTTATGTCGGTGCCCGAAGTGCGCTCGTACATGTGGTGTAAAGTTCACTGCACCTCGCCAGTGTGTGAGGCGCAGTGCGGGACTTAGGCGCAGAAGGACTGCGCGTAACATCTGGTACGAATCGAGACAGGCTGGAAATGCATGAAAAAACATGAAGCATGTTAGTGAATAGGATAAATAGTTGTCTTTCCAATGAATGAATGAATAAAGATAAATATCAACGTTGTATAAAATCTATTTCAATGTCGGCAAAAATTTGATGTATTAAAATGAAAGCAAATATATATACAAAGAAAGAAATATCACCTAGAAAAGGTGTTAAAAAAGGGAGAGAATGCCACTAATAAGAAGAATAAATAATTAAGCCAGAAATCCTGCTTGGAGGACAACAGGTCCCAGCAAGCCTTCTGTTCTGTATACTGAATTGCATTAAACTTCAAAGCAGCCCCAATACATCAAAAATTGTTGTTATGGAAAATGTGTAAGAAAACATCTTTCCAACCTCTGTGAAACATTTGCATTGGCTTATGTGATGTCAAATTAGTGTAATTTTCACAGACTTTGCAATACATTTTGTAGGGGATATTTTTTACTTTGCATTTAATATATATATTGTCATTAATGTTATGGTAAAAAAAATGTATTAATACATTGATTTCATTTTTCCAGCACTTGGCTATGTCGGTTTATTAAGTAATTAATTTGTTTGCCAAATGCATTTTATTCTTCATCTTCATACTGTGTAATGTATTTCCGACGCGAAATCTGTTCCGTAATTACATTGCAAATACGTGCCACACTTTGTGACGCATATTTGCAACATATTTGCAACGGATTTCACGTCGGAAATACATTCCCCATTATTTACTATGGGTACTGTATCTCCGACGCGAAATCCGTTCCGGAATTACATTGCAAATACGTGTCACAAAGTGTGGCACGTATTTGCAATGTTATTACGGAAGTGTCTTTCAGCCATTCAGAGTGCAGGTCATGTCAACTAACAAACATTACTGCATCAGCTAGAAATCCTGTATGCAACTGCAGGTAAGAAATTACTGGCACTGCAGTATACCTAAAAGCAATTTCTAATGAACTAAAGGGAAAACCTGGAGTGGTCCTTTAAGAAAGGAAAACATATCCTTTAAAAAAAGTAATAATTAAACTGTGTTATTTTGTTATGCCATTGTCTGGTCAAAATGGTTAAAAGAGTTATCCTTGTCCAGTGAGTCAAAAAACTATCTGAAATAGTTTGTCTGAGTCTTTATTCATTTCCCTGTGATTATTTCTGTGCTAATTTGTACTTTTAATTCTGTAATTTCTAATATTCTACATGCAGTCTCTTTTCTCTGCAGCTGAGCATTTCCTGTTTGTAAGCTATTTCTCTTGGCCCTGTACTTCAATGCCAGGATTCTTTACTCTGTCTTACTCCGTCTAACCTTGTCCCTCACAACTTCAGTTTCATTGTACACTCACCATTTTCTACTTCATGTTAAAAGCCTTGGGGGACCGGATCAAAGGAATGTGGCTACAAAGGCTGCTCTAAAAAAAAAAAAAACTTTGGTCACCTAATCTCCTGGGCTTGACAAAGAGCTATTTCCTATGTGTGGAGGCAGGCAGAACCACTAAGCCTCCTGTAATTAAAAACCTGATGTAGGATTGAAAGACACACAGCAAAATTTTAAAAGTACATTACAAAGTGTCTAACTATGGGAGAGTGTAGCTGTTTTGAAAATTATGTTTTCTCACCGGACAACCTCTTTAATGTTCAGGAACCTTCATATGTGAATAACAAATGAACAATAATATGGCACCTCTGGAAGGAGGTTCATATCTTATTTGGGCACTGTATGTGTGCTACAGGAACAGTACTTTGTAGTTTGCACACATTTGTGAAGGACAGTCACTAATCTGTTAGGGTTGTGCCTTTTACAGATGTATTATTTAGCGTTCCTGTGTGAAACAAGCCTCAGTGAGTAATGAAGAACATTATTTCTCATTGTTTTACAAAGAATTTTCACTTAGGAAGGTATTATTTATATGCCCATCGGAAATGTCTCTGTTGCTTGTCGATTTTGCATTTTACTTCAAGAATCACTTTTGCCCCAAGTGTTTCCTCTAGACCTGCATCTTAATTGTTGTTATTTGGCAGCATGAAATATTGATGACATTGGTCAAAAAGATTGACAGCTGCATGAATTGTTATTAACCAGCCTGTTGGTTGTAGCTTAAAGTTCAATAAATACCAAGATAAAGCTTAAGCCCCGGGGAATCTAGGTCTTTTCTAAGCAACTACAATTAACTATTCAATGACTTTATAAGCCATTGAAGTTTTCTCTTTTAAAGTTGGATGACTGATTTGGAACAAACATTTTCATCTTTGGCTTCTTTTCCTTGCAATCAAAAGTAAGTAATACAAGCAAAGTAGTACGACATGAGAAAACACAATATATCAAAATTAAAAAGTTGCTCCTAGATAAACTTTTGATAAAATTACTAAAACACTAGTAACCTAACACTCAGTCCCAATTAAATGAGTAATCCCGTCTCATTATTTTCATATATTCTGCTCTTCACAGCCAGCTTTAGACTACCACATCTTTGCAGGCTGTGGGCAGTTCTACAGCAGTGACATTTCCGAGCTATTCCTATGAAAGGGACATTGGTGAAGGAGGGCAAGATAATGGTTTTCCAGCACTTGTCACCCATATCAGGCACGCAGAAAAGTTGTATAAAACTTGCAATCTTATTCCATCTTGTTAAAACATGCACAGATGCATGCAAAAAAGTAACAATACAATATAAAAAAGGAAAAAAACTGACACCTTTCGCCTATACGCCTTATTTGTAGCATGCTAGCTCTAATACAGATTGGATTTAAATAGTCAAAAGGAAGTGGCCTAACGGTAATCAAACCCCCCCCCCCCATGCTCCAATATGAATTTAACCCTTACTGATTAGCTGTAAACACCATACTACTAAAATATAAATTAAATTATCTAATAATATTATAATAATATCAATATTATTATTATTTATTTTAGAGCACCATTCATTCCAGGGTACTGTACATTCAGGGGGTTACATACATAACGTAAGTCAAACAAGTACAATGGTGACAATATGTGACTGTCAACTGGTACAAAGGGAAAGAGAACCCTGCCCGCGAAGACTTACAATCTTACAAAGGAAGGGGGAAAGAGACAGAAGGTGAGGGACAGACATGTTTGTAGAGGGTGTAGTGACAGCGGGGTTATTGTAGGTTATAGGCAATCCTGAAGAGATGGGTTATTAGGTTGCTTTTGAAGCTGGTGAAAGTGGAAGAGAGTCTGGAAGTGTTGGGGCAGTGAGTTCCAGAGTGTGGGGGAAGCACAAGAAAAATCTTGGAGACGGTTGTGTGAAGTGCTTATGAGAGTAGAACAGAGAAGAAAGTCCTGTGAGGAGTGGAGATTGCATGAGAGATATCTGGAGATTAAGGCAGAGATGTATAGAGGTGAGAGGTTATGGAGAGCCTTGTAGCTTTGTTCCATCTGGAACTGACAAAGTGTGCTCTAGCATATGAAACATGGTTTCCTGATAACTGAATAAGAGGTTCAGTGCAGTCACTTGGGTTGGTGAACTACGGGAATCCAGCGGTAATTCATTGGATATTCCTAGAGATGGGCGAATTTCTCAAAAATTCGGTTTGCCAACTTCGCCGAATTTTCCGACAAAATCTGTTTTGTCCTGAATCGCGTTAAAAAACAGCTATTTCCTGGCTGTACAGAGCCTGTAGGGTGCTGTAGAACATTGTGCCATGCTTAAATATGCAGAGGGAGCTTGGTTTAGTCTTCATACAATGCTGTGTTTTAGTATGACACGTACATGACTGCCACCTCTATTAGAATCGCTTCACCCTTTAATTCCCTGGGCACTTACGGGGGAAAAACTGACCAAAAAACTGAAGCGGGAATGTAGCCTGATACAGTCATGGCAGCGCCAGCTGGAAAAAAACAAGCTGAGGGCTAAGATCCTACCATAGCATCATAGAAAACAAGTAGTGGTTACGGAGCCGCCACAGATCGCAGCACAGTAAGGGGACGTCACAGCAGGAGTCATCCTGCGAGGCCACAGCATCAGTGTCA
This sequence comes from Phyllomedusa bahiana, assembly GCA_025379985.1. Taxonomy (NCBI): domain Eukaryota; kingdom Metazoa; phylum Chordata; class Amphibia; order Anura; family Hylidae; genus Phyllomedusa; species Phyllomedusa bahiana. The sequence continues at coordinate 3,121 of JAODAL010028292.1, read as the reverse complement.
TCTAGCGGACATGTGTTGACCACACACTAGGTCATACACTTTCTCCCAGATGACATCTGACAACCCCAGCCAAAAGTGGTGGGATCACCTGATCTGGGGCCCAATTGCCAACCCCTTAGTTTGGCCATGGTCTAGGGGCGAACGTTTGAGGGTCTCACTGTCCTTCAAAATCCTACATCTGTCTGTTTCGCTTCCCACAGCCAATGATCTACTTAGTGCTGGGCCTCTGCGCCACTATACAGGTGAGGGACAAAATATTTGAGGACAGGTGGGCAGCAAAGAGGGTGGGGAAAAGATATCCGCTGTTCTTGCAGAAGCGGGCAAATAGTGATGAGGAGAGTTGCAATGGGGGGGGGGTTATGTTGCAGCAGTTCAGACTTTCAGGACTTTGTTCAGCGACCACCAGTTGAGGAGGATGGCGGTGACAGGCAACACTAATTGATGTTAGCCGACTCCACTTGAAAGCCGGGTGTTGAAGCAAAGCAATAGCTGGGGTTAAGGTTTCTGCGTGCCTAGTTAAAACAAGGCAATTAAGCAAACTCCATGGCTCCTTGTGGCCCCCCTTTTCTCACTGGGATGCAGTGGCGCCCTACGTGGAGTCACCATACCTCGCACTTACCCATTCGTCCAAGGCATTGGATGCATTCAGTTTTCTCTACATTAAGTTTTAGGAGACGGGAGGAGGAAGGAGGATGTGGACGACAGACAATCTGCGGATCTTGGACAGTAGAGAGTTAATGTTGGGCCGGAGAATGTAACGTTGGGTGTCATTCAGCATTACTGGTGGTTTTGAAAAGCCATGTGATGCTGATGAGCGACCCAGGACCAACAGTGTATAAGGGCTTCATCTTTATTCTTTTGGGAGAAGGAGCGGCAGCTTGCGTTGTACAGGCAGTGGCACAGCCACTATAAAGTCGGTAGAGTGTGGCAAGGAGTCAGCAGGGTGGCAGCAAGTGTGAGGTTTGGAGCCAAAAACGGCCACGATTTAGTACTACCCACTTTGCAAGGTCCCTGAAAGTAGCGGCACACAGGGGCCTCACCGGGTCTCCAGCGGCCGGTAACAGTCAGTCAGTACGGAGCTCTTGGTGGTAAAATCACCCAACTCGCGGTGTGCCAGTTTTTTGACGAGACACAGAGGAGCCGAATTTAACTATATGTAGAATCTGTGGGCATAAAAGTAAAAGCAGTGACCAGGGACCTATGTTGTGGCACCACCACCTGCAATCAACATCATGTAGTGTCCCATACGTGTTTCAGATGTGTGTCCATCCTGTCCCAACGCTAGCAGCACCCAGTGGCACGGTCTCCCATTTCAGGCAGTCATGGCCTATTCCCTCCTCTGCCCGAAAACAACTCCATGTCTATTACATTCATATACCGGTCCAGATACTCCTGCTCCTTGGCACTAGCGGTTTGACAGACACAGCATGTATGTATCTATCCATCCCTAGTGAGAAGCTGACCGTGTGTCCTGTCCATGTTGGTGGTACTGCAGTCCTTCCATTTTCAAATGGTGGTCTCTGGCATCCATTCAAAGAACTGGCAGGAAAAATTGGCATTCATTCTGCCATTGTAACGACGAAGGTTAGTGGCTACTCTGGACTACTTGCATGCAGTGGGTAAGCGGCCACCCAGGGAGCAGTCTGGTCTAAGTAAGGGTTCCCGGTTCTTCACCAGAGCCCGCCGCAAGGAAGGATGGATTTTCTGCAGCAGGAGTCCTACACGTTCGCTACTCTGGGCTGCGACTAGCTTCCGGTGGCAGCGAGGCCGCAGCGAGGTACCGAAATCGCAGACGACAACTGTAGTAAAGCAGGCCAACACTTCAGGGCAGGGGCGGAGATTCTAGGTCAGGTAAACGTAGCAGAAAGGTTCGGGTACAAGGGCAGACAGGAACTGATGTACAGGGGGAAATTGATTGAAAGGGAAAAAAAATATATTAACAGGGGGAAATTTATAAAACAGGGGAAAATTGATGAACAGGAATAAATATTTTAAAAATTTAAAAAATTTATTGAACAGAAAAGTAACGGGGATAAATTTTATTAACGGGGGGGAAATAAAAACGGGGGGAAATTGATGAACGGGGAAAGGGCCTTTAAAACGATTTTTGATGTTTTAAAAGTGGACAAAAATTCCCCTGGGTGAACGAATCACACAGGGGAAAATCCCCGGGGTCGAAATTTTCATTATTTGGGGTTTCTCCGCGACAACTGAAGATTGGGAAAACCTTTGTGCCCAGACAAAAAAGAACAGGGTTCCGCCCCGGCAAAAAAAGGGGGGCTATCCATTTCCCCCTGCGGGCATACATGTTAAATTGGGTTGTTCAAGTTTTTACCCCATCTGCAAGAAAATTCAAAAAAGGGCCCAGGAAATTTTTGCATGCACTTTCAGCCTTTTTTTAAAAACCCCCAAACCCACACCCTTTTAAAACTGCAGGGGCCAGACCACCTCCCACAATGGGCTTTTATGTGTTTTTTCCCAAAATTTTTTTGGAAATTCCTCTCCAATTTTTAACACTTTATGAACAGAGAAAAAATTTAAAATGATTTATTGATCCCCCAAAAGCGGAAAAGGAGTAAACCCCTTTTAAATTTTTATTGTCCCCATCAATCACTGCACCCCATTTCTCGGGCCCTTTTCCCGGGGGACATGCATTATTTGCCCCAGTCTCGGGACAAACGGATGAATAACGTCATTCCGCTCTTTATGTTTTTCAGGGAAACACTTAGGGGACCCACTGGACCCAGAAAAACAAGGGCAATACCACCCAGGTAGGGGGGGGCCCTAAGGGGGTTTTTCCGGTTTTAAACCAGAGCCCCCCGCAAAGGGGGAATGGATTTTGACGGCACTACCAGGGCGCTCCCCCCCCTGATTTTTTTGGCTTTTTGGTCAGCATTAGCATGTAAAAAAATCATAAGGCAAACTCGGAGTGGGGACAGGGGGGGAAAAGGGTTCGGGACGGGGCCAAGGGTTTGGGTGGTCAAGGCCCAAAGGGCAAGGGGTAGGTAAAAGGGGAATGACAACGGGGCTAAAGGGAAACCTTTTTTCTAACTTTTAAAATTATTTTATTATTTATTATTTTATTTTTTGTAGGGGGTTGGTGGGGTTTTTAAAGGGCCTG
>JAODAL010028291.1:0-53573 GCA_025379985.1 Phyllomedusa bahiana | reverse complement strand
CCCCGCCCACCTCTGCCACCCTACCCCTGCGCACACACTCTGCCACCCATCTCCCCTGCACACACACTCTGCCACCCATCTCCCCTGCGCACACACTCTGCCACCCATCTCCTCTGCACACTCTGCCACCCATCTCCTCTGCGAACACTCACCTTTCTTGCTGCTGATTCTCAGTTCGAGGGAGGGGGCGGAGCCTCGCGGGTCCCACTAAGCCCCGCCCCCCTTAGTGCTCGGGTCTCCCGGCTCTTAAGCAGCTTCCTATGAAGCTACGAGAGTATTGCCGGGCCGCGGCCAAGGATGGTGGCTTCAGGGAAGCGTCAGGAGACGCTACCCTGATGCCTCCTTTTACACATTAAACCTCAGGCAGCTCTTCAGCTGCGGGAGGTTGAACAACTGAAGTTACACTGAAGAGACTGTAACTGTGCTCGTGCATTAAGACACTACACACATGCGCGGGATTTCAATACAACGGCCAAACTAATTACAATAAAGGGGAGTGGTTTATGCAAATGTAACTGATTTTGTTGGACTCTTCTCTGACGCAAAACGTAAGTTTGACTCTTTGCAGCTCATTTGCATATACTAAAAAGAAGTATAACAGCTTTATTTTAAGGATTTACTTTTATTCCTTTATGCAAATAGGGATGTTTTTACAAGCAGTCATTTTTACATACAAAAAACCTGGTGACAGGTCCTCTTTAACAACCAGATGTTTGCAGCTAGAATAGTCATTTACCACATTAACAATGTATAGAGTGTATTTCTGATTCATTTAATGTTAGCTTCATTGAACAAAACTGTGCTTTTCTTTCAAAAATAAGGAAATTTCTAAGTGACCCCAAACTTTTGAACAGTAGTGTACGTGTGGTACACTATGTTGGCTTACAATTAATGACACTTATACTATACGATTGAGTGGGTTTTCCAGCATATTTCAAGTACCCAACACAAAATTCTGACATCTTTTTGCTAGGCAACACACTTACTCGAATAGTATGAGCGTCTTCAATTTGTAATTCAGCATTGTGCACCAAACGGAACTGTATAACTGGCACTCTGCATAAGCCTTATCTTTATGTAATTGTAATATTAGCAATCACTCACCTCATGGATAGTAGGCGTTTGAGTGGTAGTTTATCAGTATTTTTGCACCTTCGCAATCTCCCCTGTGTGGTACTGTGGCTTTACTGCATTATGATGTGAGATAGTTAATGTACAGTATACCAGGCAATTGCCCCTTATACCAGGCAATTGCCCCATTCATGGATAAGTATGTGAGCAATTGTTCATCAGTAATCTGCACTTGCACAACTTCTCCCATGTAGCACTGGGGGCTTTTATTGCCTCCTTCTGGGAATAGTCTTCTCCCCAGCCATGGAACTGTGAATATATTGAAGTAAATAGCACCACGATCAGTAAAGGATCTAATAAGAGTAACTTGATATTATTTTAATACAATTGTGAAAAGCATTTAAAGGGATGAGGTTAAAGTGCCAAAATAAATGATCAATTTACATATTGCCAATCCATTATCACACTGGCGTGGGTCATATTGCCTACTTGAATTCCTAATTGGCATCTTGACAGTTTCCCATCTCATTAATTAAGTAAAAAAAAATGTATTCCACATTGATAAAATATACAATACAATGTAAACAGTTTTGAGACATCAATATAAATTAAATATACAGAGCATATTAAATCAGCCGTGGAATTATATATTCAGAAAAGGAGTATAAAAAATGAAATGTACACTAAACTTTCGTACAATAAAAGTAAAAGATCAGCCATTACTAATGCATACATTAAACATGAGATAGAGTTGAAAAACAAATAAGGAGAACAAACAATTGAGTTTCGCAGATACTTTGATTATAACTAAAAGTATGCCATTCCGCCAACGATGAAGATCTAGAAACAAGCCAGGTCTTAGCTATAAGTTTCTTAGCATAATATAATGATTCCCATATAAACATGTGAGTGCAGCGAGAATCAAGGCTTTCAGGAGCAGGACCTAACAGACAGTATGAAGGGGTGAGTGGAACAGGAGATCCCATCACATTGTTTACAAATTTGATGACCTGAGCCCAGAATCCCATCACCTGCAGACAAGACCATATTAAAGAAAGAAGGATCCCGAGGCAGTATGACATTTAGGACACTCATTAACATATCCGTTACAAAACCTACTGAGCCTGGGCGTAGTGTAATACACCCTGTGTAGGATATAAATCTTTGTCAGTCGTCATTATAATTAGAAGAGACCGTTTTTGGAGAATAAGCAATAGTTTCCCAATCGTTTTCTGTTTGGGGACCCAAAGTCAGTCTCCCAACGTTCCCTGAGCAACCCAAAGAATTCTCCCCGCTTCTACGCGAAAGGAATAAAAATGTGAGATGACATGTTTAATGGGGATGTTTGTGTACACTGCCCCTGGCATAAGAAGTACCACAAAATAAAAGTTGAAACAGGTGCAGATAATCACTACTGAAAGGGGAAATTAACGCTTGAATCTTAGGGTATGTTCACACGGCGTGTTGGATCCGTTTTTGGATCCGTTTTTCATTACATGAAAGACGCATTGAAGACTGTATACAAAAATGCATCTGCAAATGCGTTTTTGGATACGTTTCGCATACGTTTTTGAATGCATTTTTCGGATCCGTTTTTCAACGCGTTTTCTTTCAAATCACAGACATTCATATTTTAATCCAATGCATTTTCCTGATGCAAAAAGCGCATCCAAAACGGTACCTCGCCAGCCCATAGACTTTCATTACCAGCGGCGCGTATACGCCGCTAGTAAATGACATGTCGCTTATCTCCCCGCCCGGCGAATTCGCCGAGCAGGGAGAGGGGACGTTATCCATAGTTCTCTATGAGAACTGTGGTTTACCGTAATGACTGGGACATATTCCAGACGTAATTTGCGCACTACAGCGCGTAATTATGGACTGAAATACGTCCCATTTTAAGCCATGTGAACATAGCCTAAGGTATTCTAGGAAACGTTCTATAAACAAGCAGGATAGATAATCTACTTTATTTTTAATTAAATGAAAATCGTAACAGAAATGTTGGCCAAGGTTTGTATACATTCTTACCAGATACATTTCTTTTCTGATTTTGTTTCATTCCAAAGATACAGCAGATTGATCAGTTTTAAACGGAAAATGTCTGTAAATAAGCAAAATTGACAATGAGCTGGGAGTACCCCTTTCATCACGTCTTCCCCGTGTGCATTAATGTTTCTATTTACATGTATGATGCCTTCTGGGTCTAAAATATTTACATCTTTATATTTCAGGTAGATGGTGCCAGAAAGCTTTCCAATGTAAAGATTTCACAGTTGACTAGCGACATCTCAGTGTTGCAAAGGGTAGGTACTTGTGTGCTACATGTGAAACTTGGCTATCTGTATTTGCGAATGTTTTAACTACTTGCTAGTCGATAGGGGATGATTAAAAATTGGAAAAAAGTCTAATTGTTCTCGTGAGCCTGCAAGTATTCACAGGCCGCATCGGTCTGTCGCTGGATACATCACACATGACCACAGCGGGGCTGTGATTGACTGCTGGGTCACATGAAGAATGAATGCTATAGTCAATGGCTGGAATTACCGCAAGCTGCCAGTTTTTTTTATTATTTTTATTTTTTATCTTTCCCCAATGACTAAGGGTGCCTTCACACGGTGTGTGTTTGATGTGTTTTTTTGCTGAATTGCACAGCATTAAATACTGTGCATTTCTGCAAAGAAAACACACATCAAAAAAACGCACTGTGTGAAAGCACCCTAAAGAACAGTTAAAAATTTTGGAACACCCATTTAACATATGCCTTGATTGGTAAGGAGGTTTGTGACACTTTATATTGTACCACCTCCTAACTTAAGTGAGCGGGATCATGCAGATGCTACACCAAATATAGTTTTTGGACTAAAAGGGTGCTGTTTCTTAAAAAAAAAAAAAAAAAATTGGATAAAAATCTATTTATTTTTTTATTTTCTCTCAGACGATTCCTCTAGGCAATAATATGTATATACACAGCTGTTTGCTTGCACTGAACTGAAGATTTTCCCCTGAAATGTCACATGAATATGTAATGTTTTCTAACTTGTATCTAGTAATAACATATTTTATGGTTGCAGCACTTCTATAGAGAGTCACATTGCAAATCCTATAAATGCATTTTGAAATTGGGAAATTTCTTATTTAAATTAAGTGTGATTAACAGTACATTATGTTATTCTAAATCCTGGCATAGTGCACTTCAATGCAAGCGGAATGATTCTATAGTCAGTGAAAGCCCTTATAATTCAGTACCATTTAGTGCTCATTAAATGCAAATAGTAGCATTTAACACTTAAGGGATAATTTGAGAAATGACGACAAAATCTGTGGATGAGTGTGTGTTTCTTTATTTCCTTTTCATTTACTAGTGTGAATGCAGCTAGGCCGTTAAGAATTCTGCAAGATTATTTTCTCACAGATTCCAAAAATCTCTGCAGCTGAATTAAAAAAAAAAATTAAAAAAAGCCACTTGAATGAAGAAAGCATTACCTTTGGACATAAGGTTTTATTGGTTGCTGAAGCGGAGTCCATACTACAAACCTTAAAAAAATTTTTTTGTATAATAAACACGAGTCTGTTTTCCCACTAAGAAAACACAACATTTATTACTTAGCAGTATTACTTGTTATATTGCTTGGGAAATCCAGTGAATTCACCGCTGTGTTCTTTCTTATTATTTTGAATTGATCTCTTGAAATATATTTCTTTCCCTTTTGTCTATGTCTGATAAAAGCATAATTTATACGCCTAGCTATAAAAATAAAGTGTAATGGTTAGTGCTTTGACACTATTAAATTTAACAATTAACGGCTGAGTAAATTTAAAAAATTTTGATATAGGCTCATTACAGCTTTTAGCACTGATAAAGCTTTCTTTGACTTTCCTACTCTCTTTCACCCTCTATCTTAGAGCCATACTAGTTTCCACTTCTATTAAACTTTTTCTTTTAACCATTTAATGACACAGTTATTTTCAGATATTTGCCTTTTGTTTTTTCCTCCCTTCCTCCCTTTCCTCCTTCAAAGGCCATAACCTTTTTTCTTTTCCATCTCTATAGATGTATGAGGGTTTGTTTTGTAAGGAAAATATGTTTTTCAATGATACCATTGACCCTACCTTATAATGTAGTGGGAAGCGCTTTGTTTCGTTTTGATGAAGTTCACTGTTCTGTATAAATGACATTCTACTTTTTTTTTAGGGTTTATACAATTCGATTTTCCAAATTTTTAAAATTTTTATTGTGTTTTTACATTTTTTAAAAAAATGTGGCACTTTAAAAAAAAAATCCCTTGCATTGCCATTTTATGAGACCAATAACTTTTTTATTTTTCTATGTTAGAGCTTAGTGATCCTTAGTTTTTTGCGGGGCTGGGTCTACTTTTTATTGGTACCAATGTGACAGTGTGTGACTTTTTTATCCCCTTTTTTCTACATACTGCAGTATTAGGGAGGGAAATAGGTGCAAAAGGCGCCAAATCCCCCTTAGGCCCCGGTTTCCATGGCAAAATGAATTGGCACCCGCAACTTGTTGGTGATGTGACCCATTCCCCTTTAAACATTTTTGATGTGCAGTCGGGGAACTGTCATCTAAATGGTTAGTGGCCCCGGGTCAGAGATGTTGGTTCCGGCTGTACTAACTCCAAAACCCCCCGGTAGGAGCAGCTCTTGCCATTAAAACCCTTAAAAGTTGCTACTTTAAAGAGTTAAATTAAGATTTTTAATAGTATTATGATGAAATATTTTTTTTTGCTTTTGGGTCATTTGGGTATCCTTGTTTTTTTGTTTGAACATTTCTGCGTCGTTTTCTGGGTATTTGGACATAAGGGTATGTTCACGCAATGTACTGTGGCGCGTACAGTACACGCTGCAGTACATTGTGTATTCTGGGAGCTTGCGCTAAGAGGCGCACACTCCCGCGGCACGGGGGAGCCACCAGCCCGCCGGCCCCATTGACATTCAGTACTCGCGGCGCGTATTCGCCCCAATAATTTTAGTGTCCTTATCTCCCCAGCGTACAATACAATGTTTTGTAGAACGGGGGGGGGGGCGTAATCCAAAAGTTTTCTTGGAAAAATATGGATTACCTAAATTTGCAAAATACCTGCAAAAATTGGGTGCGGAAATTAAACCCCGTTGGAAAAAAGCCTAATAGAAAACGTCAACCCACTTTAAAACCCTCTTTGTTAACCCAGACTGGGGGCTGCTAAAAAAGGGTTTTTTGTTGCTAAAAAGAGAATCCAGTTCATCTATTCTTGATGATAACAGATCATTGCCAGAAGTTCCTGAAGCTGGATACAGTCTGCTATTTGCTGAGCCAGTTTTTTTGGTCTTGATGAGACAAACAGCAGGGAGTCTGTGAATGTTGACCCTTTAACTATGGGTTTTAAAATGAGCCCCTGCCCTTGCACTGGCTTCTTTTAAGAGCATTAGTGATCTAAAATTGGGTTGTAACATTTTTACCACAATTGAGCCCAATCCACTTTTTAAAAAAAAAAGTACAAATTGTTTTGGAAAAAATTGGGAAAGAGTTTTTTTAACCTTTCTGTTTTAAACATTACAACACCGGTTCTAGGTGTAGTTGTAAATTCAAAAATTGTCCTTTTAAAGGACTAGGAGCTCTACCCCTTGAAAAACTTCTTTGTTTTGCCCTCTGTGGTTAAAAAAAAAAGGCCTGTTTGTGGGCCCAACTGGTGTCCCGGGCCCAAACAACTTTATATTTTGTAGTGTACCCCCCCACCCCAAAGTTTAAAACGTCCCAGGGGGATGAATAGTTGTTATTCAAAATATAAATAAAACTCTGTCAGGGCATGGCCTAACTGGCGATATAAACCGCACCCAAATTTGGTTTCCAAGGGAAAACCTAACCCTTAACTTCCTGGTAAAAATTCCCTTTTGTTCGGGGATTTAAATCCGGCTTAATCTTTGCTACTGTGTTCCGATACCCAGCTAAAAAACTGGTACCCAATATATTATGATATCCCCAAAAATTTAAAGAATTACATGCTCCTTTGGAAAGTTTTTCAATAAAAAGTTCAGTAGGCAAGTGAAAATTTTTTTATGCGGGGTTTGGGAGCAATGATAAACTTTTCCCAAAAGCTAGAAAAAGTAGGGGAAACCCCATTTGCGGGCATAAAAAAATTTCATGGCTCCGGGGTTCCCCGGTAAACCGCAATGAGGGGACGGGGACTGACAGGTTCCGGGCCCAGAAGTTTTATAACCCCACACCAAAGGGTAACACCAGGGGGACTTTTTTTCTCTAGGTCAATACGGAAAACCTTTGGCATGAGCGGGACAAAAACCTTTCCCCCAATAGGGGTATTTTATACAGTAAATAGGTTCTACTTTTTTCCCCCAAAGCTTAACAGGGGGTTTAACAGATGGTTTTCCATACCTGGGGTCATGATAATAAAAAAAGGGGTCAAAAACCCAAAACCCATTTAAAAGATGAAGTTACAGGCGGGAAAGATCAGTTTGTCCCTGTACAGCAAAATGCCCCCAGAAAATATTTTGGAAAAAGTGGGTTAAAAAAGGAAAAATATATTTAAATAATGGATATCTCAAAAAAAGGGGGGCAAAGGGGGCCCAAAATCCATAAAAATTTGAGTTTTAAACCAATAAAACTTTTTGAAAAAGGGCCGGCACCCCTTTTTACATAGAAGAGAGCACAAAACGATCTCCGCCAGGCCCAAAATTGTGCGGGGGAAATCACACCCCCTGTTTTGGTCAAGTTACTGCACTTCAAGGACAGAGACATAATCTTGAAGAAAGCATGGGACTTGAAGGAGGTTTTGTTAAAGGGGTTCCGCCCCAAAACCCCAAAAAAAAAGGGGCCCCAATTTTAAAGTTTTGAAAAAGATGACTATTTTAATTTTCATGATCTTTTAATAATTCTCTATCAAAAAAGGGGCTGGGTGAAAAACCCTAGGAAAAACTAATTTCTTTGTAATGGCAAATTTGGCCCGGGAATTTTTTTGAAAGGAATGTTTTGCAAAGGTTGAAGAAATGAAAAATGTAGAGCACTACCCTTGTTAATACCCAAATCTTTTATCCTCTTTTTAGATATCAGCACTACCCCTGGTGAGTCTAGTTTGAAACCTTTACTTGAAGAGAATGGAGGAAGTGTACATGATGTCTGCTCGGAAATAAAAGAGAGAACTATTTAGCCTGGAAGTCCCAATTGCTCCATTACATGGCTGACCTGTGCTCCGACCTGTTCTCCCAGGTTTATAAGGTTATTTCTTTCTGTTTGTTAACCTTTCTTCAAGTTCCAGAATTAAGGAGGTTCTGGGAACACATATGGATCAGCTCTAAGACACAATATTTTAGGGATATCTCCTGTGTATTATAAAATAGAACAATATGTCCAATATATTAACTTTTATATCTTGGAATGTCAAGGGCCTGAGTAACTCTAATAAAAGATACAGCGTGTTTAATTTGTTAGTCAACCAGTACCCTTCAATATTATCCAAAGCTAGTTTCAAGTCAATGCACATGGTTTATTCTCAAGGGGTAAGTGGGCTCCTGCACAGAAATATATCATTTATGTGCCTAGATAAAAATATAGCCTCAGAAGGGAGATTCATTTGCTTATATAGCAAAATATATCGGATGACTTATGTACACAGTATACTTTCCATCTCCATACAAAAGCTCAGTACTTAACCAGTTCAGTACTAGGCAATTTTCCCCCATTCCTAACCAGGTGCGTTTTTCCTGTTTTAAAGTACATGCAGGTTTTAAAGTCATAACACCGTTTTGTGCGCAGTTTTTCAAATACATTTTTTTTTCCTTTTTCCCCTTAATACAGGAGTGTTTGTCATTTTTTACATTAGAATTTTGTCATTTTAATATAATTGGGGATAAAAGTTAAAATATAAGGAAATGTCTGGAAACCCTTTTGTTTCCAATTATCTTTATTTAAGGGGAGGCTGCGAGTTCTGATTTTGGCTGCGGAGGGCTGTTTATTTTGTTTTATGCTTTTATACATACTGTGCCCTTCATAAGGTCAAAAAAGACCTTGGGAGGGTTTTTTGCAGAGCTTCCCTAAGTCTGTTAAGATCTGCTCGTTGAACACTACCAAAGCATTTGGCAGCATTTAATGAGCGTTTTTGTGGGCTGTCCTTTAAAAGAATAGGATTTGGACCAACATTTGTTACAAATGCACAGAAACCTTTGTAAACTAAAAGGGGTTTTCTCACTAGACTGTTTTACTGAGTCACAAGCAGGTTTACACTCACTCTGTCTCCTGTGGCTGTAGGTGGTTCTGTAGCAGTGATTAGCATATCTAGCATCTCTGAGCTGAGTTGCTGAGCGTTACACTGACCAGATATTATCTCTTTACTAAGGTCGATGTGCTGTGAGGACTGAAAACAATGGCTTATCTGTAATCTTGTTAGAGATGGTTAGTTTGCTCTCTGCTCTAATCAGATAAGTGTTATGGTCAGGGAACCATAGAAATCTGTGTGCGCACTCAGAGAACAAAATGTGTCTTATCTCATGACTAAATTAAAATCTGTTGACCAACATATTTAGAAAAATTCTTCATTTACGAAGGACGTACATTAAAGATTTCCCCTGTCCCACTTCTATTTATCACAAGACGCTGAAACGGCACATGTGTAATGATAGAAGTCTCTTTAGGATACGTGCGAATTTACAACTCAGAATTGAGAACGGTCTTGAAGTGGTGTGAGGTTTGATAATGGACCCAGTGGAATACATAGCAGTGATCAAGTTCCTTTAGGTGAAAGGTCACACACAAAAGTAGACATTTTATGGGATGAAAGAGGTTTATGGTGATGATTCCCCATCATATGATGTAGCCAAGAACTGGCATTATCAATTCAAATGTGATTGGATGGTGCAAACAGCTCCAATTCCAGGGTGACCCCACTTTGCTAATGATGAACACACCATCCAGCAAGTGTAGGTCAATATTTTGGAAAATCGCCATTTAACCATCCGCCACCTAGCCCAAAATGTCAAAATTAGTGTGGGGTCCGTTGAAAAAATCATTCAGTACCATTTTCACATGCATAAGGTATCTGCTCGCTGGGTTCCCTGGCTGCTCACACCTTTCCAGAAGCAGGAACTAGTCGAATGCTCTTAGGCTCTATTGACAATGTGCCATGGAAACCAGGAGGACTTTTTCAACAGACTGATCACACAGGATGAAAGCTGGGTCCATCACTATGATCCTGAGACTAAAGTCCAGTTGATGCAATGGAGGCATCTTGACTCGCAGCCTCGAAAGAAGGCACGTGCCCAACCCTTGGCAGGTAAGATCATGCTCACAGTATTTTGGGACCAGCACCGAGTAGTATTGATGGATTTCCTAGCAAAGGGTATCATGATCACTGGGACATACTATGCTTCACTGCTGCGAAAATTTGAGGGAGGACATCAAATCAAGAGATGTGGCATGGCTCACCAAAGGTGTCCGCCTTCTGCAAGACAGTTCACAACTCACATGTTGCCCAAATGGCAGCATGCGCCCGTGGCGTTGAAATTCTACCGCATCCCCCTTAGTCACCCGACCTCACACCGTCAGACTTCCACCTCTTTCCAACAATGAAGTTATTTTTGATGGGCAAGCATTTTCCAGATGATGAATTCCAAGGTCACAACATGGCTTTTGGAGCAACCTGTCAACTTCTACAAGCGAGGTGTTTACAGTTGCTAAAAGAGATGGGAGTAGTGTATGTCCCTAAGTGGCACCTATGCTAATAACTGTGCCAAGTTTCATTGCTCTCCGTCCACATGAAGTGGATCATAGGAAATCTTTAATGAACACCCTTGTAACTGTCCATTCATGTTGGAAGCTAATCTTTGTAGTGAGAAAATTACCTATTGTTTAACAATTATGTTAAACACATTTTTTGTTTTTTTGTAATTTTTTTCGTATCACTATCAATATTTTGAAAAATCCTGGAGTTTTCACTTTGACCACTAGGCTTAATAGTAGTCTGACACTGTCATGCAGAGAGAACTTTTCGGCAGTTTCCTCATTATCAGCACAGGCAGGATTACACTGAAAGGTGACACCATTGTATATAGATAACACAGGATCCACCATTCACAGCTCTCTGCCTCCCTGCACACTGACTACTTCCCAGTTCAAAAAGTAGGTCTGCAAAACTCTCCTATAGAATAAAATGGGTCAGGCTACTATGCCCATGCAGCTACTGTAAAGCATCTCTATAAATGCTGTTAAATGCTGCTCGGGCAACTTGGCTGCTTCCATATTCATATACAGACAATGGAAATACATATACAATTAGGAAATTAAAACAGCTAAGAAGAAACGAATATCAGTATCTCATTTTAATTAGTAAACGCATATATTGGTGATTAATGCCCTTGAAATAACATTGAAAAATGAATCCTCCAGAACAATGTAACACACTTATGCAGAAAAAATTCATGGAGTGCACTTCCTTTTTCACGCAGTTTTTTTCATTTTGGCTTCATTTATGTTAAATAATGACAGTGGAATCTGTTGTATATTGTTCATCTGAGGTAAAATTTGCCAAAATTTAAGACCCTTTAAGGACCAGATTATTATTATTATTTGCTTATGTTTAAAAAAGTAGAATTCAAAGAGTGTTTTTTCATGACTGCATATTGCAAACTGTCCCCAAACATCATCTATTCCATCTGCAGGTACGGGGTAATAAGAACCCCAATTTTTATTAATTTTTTTTCATAACTTTTAATTTGATTTTCCAAAAAATAAAATAACATTTCTTGTATTGAAAAGACACACAGTAGCATGTTTACATCACGCAAATTAACTTCTCTAAAGTTATCAGAAAGCAAGAAATACAGAATCACTGAAATCTAATTGGCTGAAGCGCCCATTCAGTCAGCGCAAAAACCAACCAGCCCCCAATGTTACAAACCCAAACTATAATAACTAGAACTCAGAGGAAGCAAAATTTACCAGCGAGAGAGAGACACGTCTCAATTCTTTAGGAGGCAAAACCTCCTCTTTGTCATGTAGAGCATTATATACAGAAAGAAAAATATCTAGGACATCTGCATAACTCCAAGGGCTTATGATAGATGTAAAGAGGCAAGTTAGGACCTCTTTGAATAAACTATATTAGATCATTGTTAGTCTCCCTAGATTATTGACCGAAGCTTTGAGACACCATCCTTCCCTTTTAAAAGGTGTCATCAAATCCTTTATTTCTTTGTTGGTCAAAAAACTGCAAACAAAAGGCTTCCATTTTTTTTTAAGAAGCGCAAGTTCTCCCACATCCGTTCCACCTCCAGTCTATCCATATGAAGATATAATTTCAGAAGCTGAATAACCTCCCCATTTCCTAGAGCTTCAAAATCCAAACATCTTTATCCGCCAATAGTGTGATATGAATAAGTTGAGTATAATTTGTCAACGAGGACAAAACATGGAATCGGAGTACAATTGGCTCCAATGGGACGATCATCTTCCATTTCTTTTTAACCAATGTCAACAAGTTCTTCCAGAATACTTTCGAGTAATCACAATTCCACATGCTGTGTATTAGATTAGTTTTGTTTGGCCACATTTAGGAGATTTCACCTTGTGATGTGGCGCCGGAGGATGGGGGGGTATGTCAGACCCAAATATGGCATGATGGATAAATTTTAAGTGAGTTTCTGCCATTTTTCACAGATAATTGCTTTGCGCACATCATTCCATCCCTTCACAACTATCTGAGGAATGTTACCATTTGGTAAATCCACCTCCCCTAACCCCATTTTTTTTTTTTTTTTTTTTTATGGATTAAAGACTACATCCGGCAGACATATTCAATATGTGTGGCATTGTCTGAAGCTAGTTGGATACCTGAGAGAAGTGATTATATTAATTATGTAATAGCAATGGCAAGGATGTAGAATATTACATGGGACATTGGCTTAGTGAAAATCTTCCTACAGTGGAAAAATTCATAGAGAACAGCAATTGGTTAATCTCTCTGGGGAAAGGAATATACTCAAAAGAAATGCATAAACTTTTACTTCTGGTCTAGCACCC
Organism: Phyllomedusa bahiana; assembly: GCA_025379985.1. Lineage (NCBI taxonomy): Eukaryota > Metazoa > Chordata > Amphibia > Anura > Hylidae > Phyllomedusa > Phyllomedusa bahiana. The sequence goes on along the minus strand of JAODAL010028291.1, from coordinate 40,480 downwards.
ACTCATCTAATTAGATAAAGCCTTTTATTTGGTGAAATGTTCAGAATAATTAGAGACAGATTTATTAAAGAAAAGTGTGTGAGGTTCCTCATTGTTTTAATTTTGTACATTGAGGTTATTATGTTTATTTTTCCTTCTTTTCCAGTTGGAACTGAACTGCTGGCATGTTATAAATGGAACTTGTTACTTAATGTTGTATACATTAATTTAAAATGTGTTTTACCACCTATAATGTTTTACAGTGTGTGATTTTTGGTATGATACTAGACAGTCTTCTCTTGTCTATATACTGCTGATTACAATTATAAGACTGCTTATATTTATTATACCAATCTTTGCTGCCATTTGTACTTTATTTGGGTTTGTTTGGGAGGAGGAATTGCAAGACTATAGTGTGTGTTGGTTGGAAGAAAAAAAAGGAAAAACCTTTAAAATCTAATAACAAGTACTTGAATGAGGAAAAAAAAGCAATCTGGAAGTCCTATAACCCAAGTTGGTTCCGTCTGTATAGCAAATAAAAGTGCATTTGTTGTACAGCATGTTATACTTCTCTTTGAAATGATACTCATTTTTTTTCTGCAAAGGAATGTGCTGAAAAGCAAAGCCTAATTGAACGTGCCTTAAGAGACAAGCGAGCAGCAGAGGAAGAACTGGAGAAGGTAAAATAAAAAGATTTTATTTAAGTCCATACATTTCTAAATTTTTAATGTACTCCTCCCTGAGCACTGGGGACATTGGGGAATAAGAGTTTGGCTGCTATATTTACGTGCAGTCATTCACTCATGTCGAAAAGATGCTTAAAGCCATATAGACATATCCTCATGCCATGAACAAACATCCTTGAAGTGACACTCTGGGCAAAACTTAACTGACCATTAGGGGCATTTAAAGCGGTATTACCTACTCATTGATTCAAATAAAAATTGATGACTTTTCACATGTAGGTAAAAGTAAATAAACATTATTATGTTGCTGTGCTGTTTTAAATGGGTTTTGCCATGATCTCATTTCATACCTCCTGCATCCAGCTCTGTGTGCTCAGAAGGGGGCGTGTGTGATTTGTTTGAATTGCATATCATGTGACCCAGCAGGATGACATCACCAGGCCTTTCCTCTCTTTAGTCAAAGAAAGGTCTTTTTATGTATATATATATAGCTGTGAGTAGCTCAGAGGTAAAGCTTTTACCTCACAGCACAAGAGTCCTAGGTTCAAATCCATGCAGGAACCAAACCTGTGGATTTTATTTCTCTTTATCAATGCACAGACCTCATAGAGGTTTCTTTTTTTATTTATTTGCCCTGTTTTACTAATTATTAAGGAGTACAGAGGACAGGAGTAGAATGACAGCACCTGGGGTCTGAACACTCAGTAGCTGCCTGAGAGGAGAGGTGATGTCTGAGCATCTCTGACCAGGAGTGGGTAGCTCTCAGCCCTGGTCGTATCCCCTGGAGACGAGCTGTAAACAATGGATCACTAAGGCAGTGTCCACACGGCTTATTCAAGCCATAATTGCGGGACGGATTTTGCCCGCAGTTACGGCTTGAATAAGGGCCGGGGGCGCGGCGGGGGAGCTGCCCGCCGGCCCCATAGATATTGCATTATCCACGGCGCGTACGCGCCGTAAATAATGTACATGTCACTTTCACCCCCCACGGCGGATTCGCCGAGCGGGGAGGAGCGACGAAATCCACAGTTCGCAAATACGGCGCGCAGTACGGCTCCAATCAGTCCCAGAATAAGCCGTGTGAACGAGGCCTAAAGGAGCAGCTAAAACAAATAATTTTAATAATGATGAATGGTGAAAATGTTTATTATTTAGTTTGCAGGTTTCCCACATCAATTTTACTTTGTGGCAAAACCCCCTTTAACTTAATTTCAAAGATAAAATAGTTTTACTCACCTGTTGTTTACAGATGGTTTCTGCTTAACTAGTGGCCAAGCTGGTGAGGTCATTTTTTTGCTGTGTCTTATCACCAGAACAAGAGCTTACGGAGATGATAAATTCTAACCATATGGAGTCACTAAACTGAAACTTCAGGGACCTTATGCCATGCTATCAGGGCTGCAGAATGAAACTGTTATTTATATGTGTAAAAAATTAAAAAGATAACTGTGTGAATGTAGAAGAATCGCCATATTCATCTTGACAATTTCCTCTCATGATAAATACAGCTCAGCTAGCTCACATTTACAGCCAGATCTTATGCTTGAACAGTAATTAAGTAATTAAAAAAAGCCCTAATTTCCAATGCCACTATTACAGGTACAGCTAGGAATAGGAGCTAGCAGAGCTGAAATGTCAGTTAGCATTGTCGAACCATCCATAGTTTGTACAGAAATTTGAAGTCTGAAGCAAGGGAAGAAGAGCAGCTTCTGTGAAAACAGTCAGATAAAAAAAACCTCTTTAATAGATTAGTGTTCTAATATTAGTTGGTGTAATATGTTCAACTGCTTTGCAGGCAGGGCTGTGGAGTCGGAGTCGGTGCCTATTTTGCAGGAGTTGAGTCGTCATAAAATGGTCCGACTCCCAAAATATATAATAAGTTGGTCCAGTTAGTTCAGTGCAGTGCAAAGAGCAAGAGGAATTGGGTCCGGCCAGTGCTACTGCTCCCATATCTTCAGCCTCATCAAGAGCAGGCAAAGCGCTGCCCCCAGGGGAAAAGATTCTGCTCCCATGGCAAACAGATTTCAGCAAAGTTTTTCACCTGTTTTCAAAGAAGTAGAAGTTTAACCATTCATCAAAACTGACTATGGCTGAGGCAATTCCTTTATACCCTAACATTGTTAGAGATGTTGCCCCTGTGGTCACCGCTTTGCCACCAACCCAAGTTAGTGTAGAGAGGCCATTCTCTAGCCTGGAAATAATGAGATCAGATGTGAGGTCATGTATGCAGGGTCTGATGGAGGCAATACTATTTCTCAGAACAAATTTAGAGACTTCACAAATGTTTCTGCTGGGTTTTGCATATTTACAATTTTTTTTGTGTCCTAAAGTCATATCCAATAAATATATTTTACACGGACAAGCAAGATGGTAACAATGTTTTGAAATTGTGACTTTCAGGCTCCATATCTCACCCTCCACTACAGCTTTGTACATGAGCCTACTGTAATTTTATATAGTCATCTTACCTATCTTATACATAAATTTGACTTGCAAGTATTTAGCATCTGCTTAGTTAACCATTAAAAAAACGTTAAAATAGCGCCGGGATTCTTAAACGGAATCCATCCAGCATTTTACAACTACCATGTGGCCGTATCCTTAATGAAGGTGCAGCTTTTGCCCTTCTGACTGCGCGGCTGGCAATCACAACTGCTACTACCAGCCCAGTAATGGTGAAGGCTATTATATCTGTGCCACTTAAATCCTTGATCCTGAAGATTGGGAAGACATTTTCCAATGAGTATATTAGAGCATATATAGCAACATTTTGTAAAGCAAAGCAATATGTCATGTTCATAAGTAGTAACATTCACTTGATTAGTACTTAGGCGCCTATGGAATTATACTGGCAAAAAGTCTAAAAAGGACACAAGCAAACTTACATTTCTTTTTGGATACACTGTGAAAGAAGCTGTTTCTTTTTGCTTTGAGCTTTCTGACTTGGCCCTCATCCAGAGACTACATTTCAATCCTTCATTGTAATCTATTGCCAACATGATTCAATCTCTTGTTGCAGGTGTATCGAGAAGGCCGGGGAAATGAGAAAGATTATAGGAAGCTGGAGGAACTACAGCAGCGATGCCTGATTGCAGAACGCACAAAAGATGACCTCAAGATAAGTCTAAGTGCAGTGCAAAAGAAAATGAAACAACTGGAACTAAAGTGAGCAAACCATTTTCACCATCAATTATATGAGGGGAAAGTCAAGTGCTGCTGAAGGTTTCCAAGATGACTATGTAGATTAGCATTATGTGAGGAATTGTGCATCATTATGAGATAAGGCCACACATCGTTCCCCATTTATTCTACTTTCAAAGGAAAATAAATGTCTTATTCTAACTGTAAATTCTGCAATTTGGTAAAATTGCAGTCACAGGGTGCCCTTGTTTATTTTTATCTTTAAGTTTTTGTGAGACACCTCTTGAGTTGCTGTGATTTATGTCAGTCTATGCATGCTATACATTCTAAAAATAGACACAGATGCACAGATTTTTGTATATTTAGTATTTTTTCAGAAGTTGGAAATGCTTATAACTTACAGGAAAGATTAAAAAGATCCATCAAAAAGTAGCACATATCCTAATAATATGATGATAATAATAATATTGAGACAGCAATATATATATGTATACATATATATAATATATATATTAATTGTGTGTGTGTATGTATATATATATATGTGTGTATATATATATGTGTGTATATGTATATATATATATATATATATATATATATATGTGTGTGTAATATATATATATATATATATGTGTGTAAAATATATATAATAATATATATGTATATATATATATATATATATATATGTGTATGTATATATATATGTCTATGTATATGTGTGTGTTTAGTATGTTGTTGATTATATCTTTTGGGTGTGGGCTGCTTTTTGATGGGTCATTTTTTGTTTTTATTGTTTGGTTATTTTTAATAGACGCACCAGCAGCCACTTCTTCTTTTCAGATTGTAGTCCTTTATTCTTGTCTCTTATGATGTTCTTCATAGTTGTCACCCCTTTAATCAAGTTATAGTTGCATTTGGTGCAGACATACAACTGCACTTCTTTTACCTACACAACTCATGTTATTTGTTTCTATAAAAATGGAGGTAAACCCTTTTTAATAGGAACGGCCAGTTCTTTAATGTAAATACTTCACTAATGCCTAGGTTTTTTTTTTTCATTAACCAAAATGGTGCTCCTTTAAGATACAATGGTTGTACCCACAACCAATTAATATTGTATGTTGAAACCATAATTCTATGGAAAACTAAGAAAGATTATGACAATAACTAATAAAGATGAAGCAAGTCCTTACATGTAGCAGTAAGAAAGAGTTGTTGGAAATCACTTACTATTTCGAAAGTAGGTGCTTATTTGGGTCATGTACTTAAAGGGATTGTCTCACTACATTGATTCATGTTACCACAGTCCTGTTTTCTTGGTTTCACTTTGAATTCAGGGGCGTGTTTACTGGCTTCTACTAGGCTGGTCTGTAGCTATAACGACCAGTACTGGCAGCCTATCAGGAGAGATTAAACAGGTCTGTAGCTATAGCGACCACAGGAGCTGATGCAGCCCATACAAGAGGGGATATCTAGGAATAGGTAGGACACTGTTAATGGACACATAGTGCAAAGTGACTTGTTTTTGCAAGATCTTTAACATAAAAAGTAATTCTTGTAGTGAGACAACCCCTTTAATACACAATGTACCAGAAAAACGAAAATGGGACCACTTTCACCCGTTGTCCAAAAGAGCAGCTCATCTGGCACATGTATGAGCAGTACAGAACATGTAGCACCGCACTGTACTACAGAGAGGTGTTTCTAGTCCACCAATCACTGTATAAACTTCACGAATACAGAGGTTTTATAAGTAAAATGTTCATGATAATTTGTTGCATCTTCCCGTCTATCACGTTTGTTGCAGACTGGCAGCGTCTTTGATATTGTAATCTTTCAAAAACACACTTGACATAGTATTCTAGGAAAGACCATTGTATGATGAAAATATTGTAGTTTGAGGCCATTGCAACTTAAGGGACCACTTGGCAAATGGGGTTCAATGTGGAAAAATGTAAGGTTCTGCATCTGGGGAGAAATAATATACAGGCATCATATGTCCTAGGGGGAGAAAAACTTGGAGAATCACTTGTTGAGAAAGAATCTGGGCTTCTTGTAGATCATAAACTACAGAACAGCAATGCAATGTCAATCAGCTGCCTCTAAGGCCAGTAAGATATGTGGCGTGTTTAAAGAGTGCATGGACTCGCGGACAAGGATGTCATTACTACCGCTGTACAAAGCATTGGTAGCGACCTCACTTAGAATATGCTGTTCAGTTCTGGGCCCCAGTTTATAGAAGAGAATGTAATAGAGCTAAGAGATACAAAAACGAGCAACCAAACTTATAAGGGGAAATGGATCATCTTATATGAGGCAGGTTAGTAGAATTGAACTTATTTAGTCTTGAGAAAAGACGGCATCGGGGACATGATTAAAATTATATAAATATATAAATGGCCCACAAAAAGTAAATTGGGAAAAAAATTTTTTCAGGTGAGCCCCCTCAAAAGACAAGGGACATTCCTTCGACTAGAGAAAAAAAGATTTAATCTCCCGAGGAAAAAGAGGCGTTCTTCACTGTAAGAACTGTAAATCTGTGGAAAGCCTGCCTGAGGAGCTGGTCACAGCAGGAACTGTAGAGAGTTTCAAGAAAGGGTTAAAATACCTACCTGGAACTAAAGAATATTAATGCAAACGTAGCTAGGTAAAATTCTGGATCCGGGCCCGGGTGGCGGCTCTAGGGTCAGATATAGGGTCTATACTGGAGCGGGTTTTGGTTCTTGCCTTGGGGGTTTCGGGGCATTAACCAGTGGAGGCCTGGGCTTTAAGTCCTTGTCTCTCTCCCTCACCCACATTTTCCCCACCCTTGGTTGAACTCGATGGACATGTGTCTTCTTTCAACCTACTAACTATGTAACTATGTAACTATGTAAAAGCTTTATTTATTGCTTCATATCCAAAGACAAAAAATTGTTATAAAGTAGATGTCCCATTAGATTTAAATGGAAACGAGCACCATGTTTGGTCGCTTATGATCAAAGTTCTGGAGAACCAGCTCCATCTCCCATAATAAAAATCTGTGCTGCTGCCATCAGCACTGAACAGTATTATATTTATATTTTTTTTTTTTTTGAAGCATTAATCATTCTGGTGTACTATTTGGTTGTAATTCTTTGATGGATTTATAGGGTCTATAAAGACTTGTAAAAAGTTTTTCATTTGTTTAGTGGTGCATAGAGAAAGCACATGGTAGCACGGGACCAGCATTTTCAGATTCTCAGGATAGCAGTGAAGTCAGAAGTGTAAAGAAATATGTGTTTGAGTATTTGAGTCACTTTAGTCTGTGTGGCTTTAAAGATACGCAGCCTGTGAATTGAAACTGTGCTGAGGAGAAATAGCTTATCTCGATTTGCCTCTCCTGGGGCTAAACCCACCAATCCTTCAGGGCAACATGCTCTATTTACACGAATGAAATAGGTGGGTGCATGGCTAAAATGGAGGCAGACACTTCTCCAAATGCACAATACAAAAAGTCAAAAATTAGCCAGCAGCTGTTGTGTCTATAGTGCAAACGTCTAATTCTATTACCTCTGATGAATTAGTTGCTTTAGCCCCATGATAGCAAAATGTAAATGAAATGAGATTACCTTTATGTGGTAGGTGGGTATAGAGAATTTGATCACTTTGTGTGCTAAAAACCTCAATTTTATACATGTAGGAATGAGAGCAGTAATGCAGTTTAAAGTGTTCTCACTACAAAGATTAGCTTTCAAAATGTTGGGGACACTAAATGAAGACGTTTTCCAAATATATTGCTTTCTTTATCTTTTTTTGTTAAGGAGCTACAAATGATTTTATCACCTTCTGAAGGCTTTCTGGTTTCCCAAGTGACCGACCTGTGTATACCTTCTCCCCTGCTGTTTGTTCTATCTGATAGCAGAGTGTGACATCACACAGGTGGAGGCTGGCAGTGAGAGCTTGTGTGTTGATCTTTCAGACAAAAGACCATAATTACTCTACAGTTTACATTAGCTCAGAAGCTTCTCTGGACCTCCGAGAAGGTAATTTATTTAATCTAGACTAAAACAGAGAAGTCTGAATACACAGAGCTTATATGCTAATTAAAGACAACTTGACCAGGAAGTGACAGAGCAAAGCAGCATTATTTCATTCATGCATCCTTTGAAACTTTGAGATGAGACAACCCCTTTAACCTTTTCTGTGTGAATGGGTTTTAGTAGTGGCTGGGTGCTGCTGTATCTTTTGGGATAGAGAAGTTTCTTTTTGTAATTCAGCCATTGCGTGTGTGCGTCTATATGTGCAAATAACTTTTGGGTTGACCATGTCTTAATAATTTACCAGTTGTCCACACAGCTTGTATCCTGTGTGGACAACTGGTAAATTATTAAGACATGTGCATCAAAACATGTATCCTTCTTCACACACACTAATTAAAGCTGCCCCAGTGCATTATGTTGAAAAAGGACATATAGCTGTTTCTAAAATGTTTAGTAGGTAATTGTGTTCCCCGAGAAATAATTCTGGAGCATCTTTTTTTTCTTTTTTTTTTTGTGCACTATTTCCTTATTATACTTTCTAGAAATGTATTATTCAATCAGTCAGGGTGTGCCACCTGTGACAACACGATGCCAGATTGTGCAGCAACACACCCCTTATTGGTAACACCCACCTGACAGATTCAGTAATACATTTCTAGAAAGAACAACACAGAGTTATAAGAAAAGAAGCTGCAGATACTAACCAGAAATGGCCGCAGGTTCTCTTCAGGTTTTTTTCTAATGGCAAGCTGGCTAAATTGTGAATGCAGCTCTGAATCATAACACAGACTGAAACTGAGCATGACCTGCAATGCAATGTATTTGTGAAATTGTGACATGAAATGCAGGGAAAGCCTGCTGACCTTTTCCTTACAGGAACGGACTGCATGGAGAGCACTCTGAGGATGCAATGCAGATCCAACTTGTAATAAAAAAATACCAGCAACTCTGATGAAAATATAAAATGCTTCCTTTATTTAAACGAAATGCATGCAAAAACATGTGGCATCATATGCACATGGTACAAAATGCTGACGCGTTTCGGGTTAGTAGCCCTTATAGCATATCTACATATGACACACAAACTTCTTTTATATATCTTAACCACTTCTAGTCACAAAAACACCCTTGTGACCATAGAGGAGTCCAGCTTCCTGCTTGCCACTTGTACAATCCAGCAACACCTCCAAGTCACACTGAATACATATTAATGACGTATGCAGAGTCACATGCACGCAGCAACAGGCAAACTTGGGCAACCTGAGGACCTATTTGTGAAATTGCCCAAGTTCTACTTAGGATAATTCTGTATGCAAATTCTACAATATGAAACCTCTAAATGTTGAGGATACAATGTCATTATGAAGATTATAAAGATAATTAGGAAAAATTTTTCCTTTTAAAAATTTTTTTTTACTTGGTAGTGTTTCAGAAACTTTTTATAAAGCGCTGTAGCTGTTTTGTTTTCCTTTTAGCCCCTGGCTTAGTTGAATGAAACTTTGTTGTTGAAAAAAAAAGTCTCCGGAGCGGTGTTATATTTTAGGAAAGCACTTAAAATACCAGCCCCACTGAGCTCCCCTCAGGAAGCAGACGGATATGATTGTTTACATGTTCTTTGATTCTTAAAACCCCCCAGTTGTCTTTAGAGTCCAATACATTTTCAGGTTTGAGATCTTGATAAGTCATCCCCTTACACAATCTCCATACCCGAAAATATTTTATTTACTGAAAATAATGTGTTTAGTCATAGAAGAAAAATATTATTAGCCGGTAACTTCCAGATTGCTTTTTATGGCTGCTATCCTTTTTTTTATGTGATTCTTTCTTCCCCTTTTTTATACTCTGGTTTTTTTATGAGCACTTTTAGCTTTTCAGCTGCATAAATCTATATGTAATACCTTTTTCTGAAAAGTTGTGATTACAGTTACAATTGTAATTCTCCAAAGGGCATATTTTTCTGTCTGGATTCAGACTACCTAAAGAGCTCTACTGTACGGATCTGATGCAAATCAAAGCTCACACACTTTAAGCTATTGTTCCATGTCCTGAATTAGAAAACTGGCAAGATGACAATTTTAAATATTCTGATTTTACCTCAGTCCTTTTGATTAGCACATTTTTTCCTAGGTGGAACACATGGATCACAGCCTGCCGATCTGTGGCATTCGGGAGAATAACTTCACCCTACATTTTGTCTTCAAGAAGTGTGCGGGTTGAAAAAAATACATAATGTAATGATGCAGTGAATTTTTTGTCAGATATATACTTCTGTAAAATAAACATTATCCTCTGGTTCGCTAGCTATATAACAAGACGATTGCCAAGTGTTAGCAGCTCTCCACTTTTTCATATATTTCATTATATGTGGTAGTGCATTGCTAGGTAGACCTGCTATTGGATGCGGTTTCTAACCATGAGCATACAGTTTACAGTAAATGACAATATAAAGTGTATATACTGCATACACATAAAATACACATGAATGCAGAAGCTTTGGTAAGAAGTTTTTTTTTTTTTTTTTAATGGGCTGTTCCATGTTGTATAAGAAATGATTAAAGGGGTTTTGCCAAGATCTAATTTCATATATCATGTATACAGATCTGTGTGCTGAGAAGGAGGCGTGTGTGAGTTGTTTGAATTGCATATCATGTGACCCAGCAGGATGACATCACCAGGCCTTTTCTCTCTCTAGTCAAAGAAAGGTCTGTTTATGTAAAGCATTGTGAGGTACCTGAGAGGTAAAGTTTTTGCCTCGGGTCCTCGGTTCAAATCCCTTTAGGAACCAAACCTGTGGGGTTTTTTTTCTCTTTTATCAATGCACAGACCTGATTGAGGTTTCTTTTCTATTTGCACTGTTTGACTAATTACTAAGGAGCACAGGAGTAGAATGACAGTACCTGGGGTCTGAACACTCAGTAGCTGCCTGAGAGGTGGTGATGTCTGAGCATGTCTGACCAGGACTGAGAAGCTCTCAGCCCTTGTCGTATCCCGTGGAGACGAGCTGTAAACAATGGATCATTAAAGGAGCAGCTAATACAAGAACGATGCAGAATTTTTAATAATAATGAATGGTGAAAATGTTTATTTTTTATTTGCAAGCTTCCCACATCAATTGTACTTCGTGGCAAAACCCCTTTAAATATTTGTGGTTGAAAGTAATGAAACTTTATAAAAAATAGCAGTGTGGAAGTGAAATATGAACTATTGAGATCTCTGCTTGCTTTCACTGAAAATAAGCCATCTTTGTTTATAGTCTGAAAACCTGAACCAGCTTAGTACTCACTGCTAAAAGCTTGTCAGTGTATCAGTTAACTTTAGGCTAGTTCTACACAGCACAAGTTTCTCGACGGATTCATTATTTTGAATCTGCCGAAAATCCAACAGTACCCTGTAATGCACAGACAGCAATAAAAAATCTGCGCTGTAGTTTTAAAATCTGGCGGAATATGCAACATGTATATTCTGCTGGATTGTTATCGGATTCTCGTACATTCAATTGGACAGGGCCGACGGAAAATCTGAAAACCGACCCTGGCTCTTGTGAACAAAGCAAAGTCAAAATGCCGTCAGATTGTGGACGCATTTTGACATTTGTTGTGTAGACCTAGCCTTACACAACCCTCTGTGAGCTAAACGCTGCAGCACAAACTCAGCCTTTCTTGGTCTTTTGGTGTTTTCTGCTCTATGTTGTATGCTCTATGAGGGTTAGGTCACCACAAGTTTTCATGCTCTGAATTTTAACTTGTTTGTGTATACTGACAGCAACAAATATCTCAGTAATGGTAAAAAAAATTTAAAGGGGTTTAGAAGTTTAAAAATGAAATATAAAAACATGTTGTGGTTGGGTAAGGAAATAATTATATTCAGACCACCATTCCTATAATAATGCAGGGTCTTCAGGTCTCCTTTTTACAACCAGGTTTGTGATCGGCCCATAACCACTGCAGTCAATCTGTGGCTTCAGTGGTTACATGATGTGTTCTTGACATCACTGCTCAGGAAGAGAACGACTCATGAGTGGTTATTTCCAGGGAATGGCACATGACTGTTAATGCCATTGATAGGGTCTAGAGGTCACAGGTTGTCCACAAAACCAGATGTATACAGGAGACCGGGAGACGTTATGTTTTTGGGTTTTTTGTTCTATTATACCACTCTAGAAATAGAAGTAGAAATCCCCTTTAAATAACTATTTAAAAAGTTGCTTAGCTTGCTAATATACAAAAATAGCTGTTAGGTCCCAATCTGTTTCATCACTGTTGGTATATTTCAAAAAGCTATTTCAGCATAGTGTAGGCATAGGGTTTGGTCTACTTCACAGCAGTATACATTTTATATGTAAAACACAAAAGAGTGGTCCACTTCTTGCTGGTACGGTACTCCAATTATCTAAGACTTCCTGAATAAAGTAGAAAACATTCATCTGGGGCCTACTAAAATAAAATTTTATACCAGAAAATAAGAGATATTTTGAGCATTGGACATTTACATCAAACAGACAATGGTGCCAAAAGATATAGATATAAATCTGTATATATGTGTGTATATATACACACATATATATGTGTGTGTGTGTATATATATAATTATATATATATATATATATATATATATATATATAATATATATATATAATATACTATATACATACATATCCAGTTGGCTATGAGCGGCAGCTGGGCTGTCCACTGAGAAGGTAGGGGTGATCACTGTATATACAGTGCTCAATGAGTGCAGTATAAACACATTAGCAGGAAAACTCTTTGCTTCCTGCTTCCCACCGCCGTCAGTCACTTGACCACCGGGGCTCAGTAGTTGCAGATGCTGCTGGGTCTTATCAGGTCCAGCTCAGTTCTGCAGTGACTTCAGGGAGGACTAAAATATCAGCCCCAGTTACAGGGAATATTGGCAAAAAAAACTTTATGTAAAAATGCTCCCGAAAAGTCTTTTTCTGTCCATATCGGAGGCTCAATATTTTGAAATTTAAAAAAAATACACAAAATTAAAATATTGCTAAAAAAAATGTACAGCCCAAAACCCACATTTTAACTCCTATATGTATAAACATCTGTGACATAAGAGACACCATCTCAGAACTTATTTTAGCGCCACTTTTGCTTTTATTATTATATATATATATATTTTTAAATGTATTAAGCCTAACAGATCACTGAAAAAGGGTGAAAAACAAGTAGAACAACTGAGTGTGAGAAAGTGTTATAGTGTTCAAACTCACATGTACCAAAGAACATGAAAATGTGCCTGGTAGGAAGGGGGGTAAATGGCGCGGTCACAACCTGCTTAAGGTCAATAAATGAAATGGAAATACTTCTTTAAAGAGAACCTGTCACATAGTTTATGCCCCCCTGGCTGAGGACAGAACAAGCTAGTGTCAGGCACCCTGTTTCCAGTGCTGTGTCCCTTATTCTGTAAGATGCTGTAGTTTTCGTGTAGTTAATGCTCAAATCTGCAGTTTTCAGCCAGAAGAGTCATTCGAAGAGTCCTTCAGAGTGTCAGTTTTTTTTCAAATCCCGCCCACCTGAGGCTAGCCCCGCCCACCTCAACTGATAAACCTATTACTTTGAATAGGTAGAAACATGTGAATAACTGTCAGTGGGCGGAGCTAGCCTTTGGTGGGTGGAGCTAACACCTGTTCATGAATAAGATTTGAGGGGTAAATGCTCTAAAACTGCTGCATCTTACAGAATAAGGGTACAGCACTGGAAACAGCATGTCTGACAATAACGTGTGCTGCCCTCAGCCAGGGGGGCATAAACTATGTGACAGGTTCTCTTTAAAGCCTTTTAAAATGAGGATTTCAAGATTATCAATTGCACTTAAACTTTCGCCTCATTCACACATTTGTATATTGGATCTGTATTAATTCTTTTTTTTCCATTGAAGAACATTGCCCATACAATTAAATAGTTTTAGTCTCTGTTTTTACCTGAATTACTGTTTTATTGTTTCTGTTTTAGTATGCAGCATGTTCCTTTTCTGTATTGGTGCAGTTTTTGCTCATAGATAGAAGTCAACAGGTTAAATTTAAGAATTTCTGTTTCTGTATATGTCATGTCAATCTTCCGTTTTTTTATTACCAAAGCAGCAAACCAAATTAACTCTAATGTAAAATAATAGAGCAAATATGGCTAAATAGACCGTTTATAACAAAATCTGGAACGGGAACAGAGACAATACAGAACCAAATATGAAACAAATTGTCATTTAAACACCATACAAAATGTTAACCAAATATACAGGTAAAAGTTCAAACCAGATTAACTCCTATTTGTATCGTGCCAAAGTTTCTAATATCAGGCAGTTCTTCTGTCTAAAGATTAACTCAATATGTATTATTTTTGATTAAATGATACAAATTTAAAATAGACATTTGTACTTTCAGTTCTGAAGAGGAGGTGTCGAGGTGCCGCGAAACTATTCTAAAGCTGAACAGTGTTTTGGAGTCTGAGAGAAAAGGGAGTAGCTGTGTGAGTGAGGAAAGGTTGAAACTAGTGCAGGAAAATGAGCAGTTGCGGAAAGATGTGGAAGAATGGAAAAAGTCAGCTACAGAGGCACAGCAAAAAGTCACGTTCCAGGTAATGTTCTGTATAAGGTTATGTCTACACTGGTGTTATGCATCTCTGTCTCTGCAACAGGTGAGTTTTACGAAGACATATAAAATATTCAACCATTGGACATTTCTTTAATATTTTATGACTAGGCAATGGACCAGCATGATGCACACACCAGGTAAGTTTGCTGATTTAATATACAGTATTCAAGGGAGGGAAGGGAATAGATATCTCTCCAATAAATACATATATAGCTGGATCCATTTCTTAAAGCAAAGAGAGAATGGGTCATCTAATCTAGATACCTTCACCAGCTTCAAAAGCAACCTGAAAACCCATTTCTTCAGGATTGCCAATAACCTTGCTGTCACTACACCCTCCACAAACATGTCTGCCCCTCACCTTCTATCTCTTCCCACCTTCCTTGTAGATTGTAAGCCCTCACGGGCAGGGTCCTCTCTCCCTCTGTTGTGCCAATTGTCATTCATCATTTATCATTGTACTTGTTTGACATGTTATGCATGTAACCCCCTCGAATGTACAGCGCCCTGGGATCAATGGCGCTTTAAAATAAATAATAATAATAATAACCAAAGAAAGGATTCCAGTGCATTAGATTCCTGAGATCTCATCCAGTCATCCCAGATTTTGTGGAACTTGACAAGATTCTGGTCCAGTGACCATTTTATTCTCTCATATGACTTAACTTAAAGCATATTTAGTAATTAAATCTCACCCATTCCAGTAATGTTGGTATGCATTGGCCTCTCAAGTTACAATGCTAATTGTTTACCGGATATATGCAAGTTAAAACTATTGTAACTTTAGCTATAACACTAAGAAGAAAGGTTAATTGGTTCTGAAGACCCTAAATTGTCATCCAAACACAATGCAAAAAGGAAAATAAAAAAAGTAGGTGACAAATACAGATGAAGCAAATCATCTCCTAGAAGTCAGAAATTGCTTCTGGAAGCTGTATCACTTTTTATGATAGGCAGAAGCTTCTTCAGGTTGCTGTACAGTGTATGCCATGTACCAAAAAGTAAAATGGAACCACCCTCTCCTGGTGTCCAAAGGATTCATTCATCCAGGCACATGTAAAGAGCAGTACAGTACATGTAGTACCACTACAGTGTTCTATAGAGAGGCACTAACAGACCACCGACAATCAGTGCATGTACTTAACTAATTCAGATGTTTTACAAGTAAAAGGTCCATGGTGATTGGCTGGATCCTCCAAGATATTGCGTGTGCTACGGATCTGGATTGTATGACATTGTATGTTGCACACAGTTTCAAGTTGTGATGGTCCAGTAAAGGTTATTGTTGGTTGAAAAAATTGTATTCTAAGGCTAATGTAACTTTGCATCCTTCTATTGTCCTACAGTTAGGGTTTTTGCTAACCTTAGATATGATACTATAGAGGTCAGGTTTAAAAATTAAAAAGTGATATAAAAATTGGTAAGTAAATTTTGTTTTTGTTTTTTTGGACTGAATTATATTTCAGTTTAAAGCAGGTAAACCCTGTATTTGAGAAATTCTTGTTCAAATATAAAAAGCTGGACCCACAGTGACCTCAAAGGGGTGATCTCACCATGCTGTTTCACGGAGCCTGCTCTTCACAGCCACCCTGACTCTCATTTCCTTCTCGGGCTTTGGTGGCATATCAGCTCTGTTTTTTCTAGCTGAGCCTGGCAGAGGGAAATTGCTTACAGAAGGGTTTAAACAACATGGCTGAAAGCTACAGGACTGTAAGGCTAAGTTAATACGGCACAATCACGGGGCATAAGTACGCCCCGCAATTACGCCAGGACTTCGGGAGTTCACGCCGATCAGCGGGGCGGGAGCCCGTCGGCCCCATAGACATTCATTACTAGCGGCGCGTATTCGTCGCTAGTAATTGACATGTCACTTATCTCCCCGCGCGTCGTATTGTACGAGCGGGGAGAGGAGGCGTAATCCATAGTTCTCTATGAGAACTGTGGATTACCGTAATGACTGGGGCGCATTTCGCTCGTATTTGAGCGCAGTATGCTGCGAAATGCGCCCCAATTTAACCCATGTGAATATAGCCTAAATGGTAACCTAGATAAATAAGCTCCTGTGCTGCTGATAACACACAGCAAGGAGTGACCTCACCATTATTGGGAAGGGCAGCTGGAACAATGAGAGTAAGAGATATGAACTGCTTTAACTCTGAAATTAAGCAAAATCATAACAGCAATGTTTTTGGTAATAGTCTTTATTTGCCTTTGCCTACATGATAAATCATTGTGGTAAGAATAACCCTTTAATGGTTAGCACTGGGGTCCTGAGTTCAAATCCAGCCGAGACCATATCCACCGTATTTGCTGGGTGTACTTCAGATGTATTGCAGCACAGTTACGCCCCGCAAATATGTTGTGTGAACAACCCTACGTTTATGTTTGCGTTGGGTCCAAAATGTACTCCAACTCCAAAGATATACCTATAGGTTATTGGCTTCCAATGAAATCACCCCAGTGTGTGATAGGGTCATTAGATTGTGAGCCCATATAGAGACTGGGACTGATGTGAATATTGGCAGTTTTTGCACTGGGCTGTAAAATATACTGTGTATAAACTGCAGAAAATAAGCATCAGTTGCCGAAAAAATGAGCTATAGTAAGCCTAGGATTGTTTGATTAGCAGGCTTTCTGGGAGTTATGATTTTCCATTTTATGAATTTCTCTCTCAAAGAAACTTTGAGAAACAATAGCATGGGCAGATTTAGTTGGTCACAGCTGCTAGTCCAAAAGCTACCCAACCTAAGCCAGCTTTTTATGTTAAAAACAAACGTTGAAAGAAAACACTGGGTACATTTCTGGTCCGAGGAGGCCATTCAAAGTTTTATTTGTGTATATTTTAGTACAGTGATTAGAAACGGAGAACTTTCCATAAATTTCAATGTAAAACTCCCAACTCTATCCATGCAAATTACTTTAACAGACAGATGGCAAATGCAGGAAAATTAAACAATGCAAACACTTGGAGCTTTTGGAGAGCAATAATTGTGTATTGTAATGTTATTAAAATGAGTAGTATTTCTTCTTATCCGCTTTTTCACCACCTGTAACCATTATTATAGATATGAAGGTATTGAGTGCAATAGAATGTTTGGAGACTTTGGTAAAACTGGAAATCCACACGTATCTGCCACTAATGTTAGGTTTATAATCGATGTAGGTTTATGTTGTACGTATATTCCCTTGTGGACTTTGACGTAAATGAGTCGTCGTGTGTCTCAATGAGCATGAAGGCTGATGCTGTAGTTAGAGCTTTGTAGATTATCCGCTGAGCCTGTATTATAACAGGCTACACAAGGACGGATCCTCTCAAAAATATTAGCAGTCATTTTGTTAAAATGCATTGATGAGTATCAGGGCCACTGTATTGTAAATAACTAGATAAAAATATTGTAGTCCATGACTGTTGGCACTATTGTTAGACAGTTGTTTTTGAACTGATGTGTAAGAGACACTTAAAGGGGTTGTCTCACTACAAGGTTTGCATTTTATGTTAAAGATCTTGCAAAAAAAGTCACTTTGTAATATATGTCCATTAACAGTGTCCTACCTATTCCTAGATATCCCCTCTTGTATGGGCTGCATCAGCTCCTCAAGTCGCTATAGCTACAGACCTGTTTGATCTATCCTGATAGGCTGCCCGCTCTGGTTTCTATAGCTACAGACCTGGCTTCTACTGCAACTTAGTAGAAGCCAGTAAACACAACCCCTGAATTCAAAATGAAAACAAGTAAACGGGACTGAGGAGAGATGAATCAATGTAGTGAGACAGCCCCTTTAAAGGGGTTTTTCTATACTTTAAGATGCTCGGCAGTCACTCGGTGATGATAGAAAAAAAACGTACCTTTTAAATCCACTTATTCTAGCACCGCTTCAGCTCCTGATGCGCCCACTAATGATGTCACAATCAGAGATCTTGTGATGCTGCAGCCAATCCCAGGACCCAGCGGTCAACTGCAGGGTCACATGAAGAATGAATGTGCCATCATTAGTTGAGATCACTGGGACCCGTGTTGGCGAGGTATGAGTGGGTTTAAAAGGTGAGGAAATATATACAAAAATATAGGTGAGGGGGCATATTCTATATATTCTACACAACTGGCCAGCATTTTAAAATATTTAAAGCACCCCTTTAACTTTTGCTTTAATTGCTTCCATTGAGCAAAATAGCTACTCTGCATGCTCAAACACATTGTTTCTTTATAGCCCTGTTGAGCCACTGTATTGTTAAGGATGGAAAATTAATTGTGACTCATGTGTTCTCTCAATGCCTCAGACCAGTTCAGGAACAACAGCAAGAACCTAGCAAATATTAGCTGATATCTGAACTTTCTGGTCTCTAATATGATGTGAGGGATAGCAGGAGATGGCCTGCTTTCGAAAGCACGCCCTTTCAACAGCGCTCTGGCCTGGCTCCAAACCACCCTCTTAGCACTCAATGCTACCGCATTTGCAGTGCATTGCAGTGCAATTACACTCCAAAGTACTCCTGGCAAATATGCTGTGTGAACATACCCTAACTCTTGTACTTGAATTTTAAGGCTTTGGTTGGTATGGGGTAATAGACCACCATTGTGATTAAATATTAATTATATGTTAGTGATAACATGTATTTTCTGTGACAGCACGGAAAACTTTAATAGTTTATAATGCAACCTCAAAGGTAAAACAGACCCAAAGGGCTTTCTTAATTGGCAATGTTGTAAAACTGTGAGATATACTTACAAACTGACAAATTAAGTTTTATGGGGTTTTTTTTTGTTTTTTTTTTTTTAACAATGGCTGAAAAATTTGAATGTGATGTCAAGATTCCACCAAGAGTGAAATGTTCCATTGTGGGTGGAATTCATATTTAAATAAAATATTCCGGTAAATCATGATGACTGTCACTTTGTGTGTGTTTTTTGTTCTCATAGTTAAGCACTTTGGCCAATGAATTTTCGGTGAAGGAACAAGGCTTTAAGGTGCAGTTACAGGAAATGGAAGACGGATATCGAAAGTCTATTGAAGAATTAATGAAACTCTTGTTGGCTCAGCAAAAAGCAAGCTACAGATGGAAAGAGGAGACGACCAACCTTACTAAGAGCACAGAGACCAGGTTAAAAAAATTGCGGTAGGTATATATTCAATGTGAATTACACAGTACAACATTCATGCTCTTAAAGGGAATCTATCACCAATCCTTTTTTTTTTTATTTGTTTTTTACTAATTAAAACCAGAAGCTTATACAGTTTCTCTTCGTCTTAGCTGTTTTTATTTTATAATTGTAGATTTTTTATTTCTGTTTCCTGAATAGGATTATGGGAGCAGCCATCTTGTCTGATCTGCTTTTATCAGTGAGATGCTTTACTGCATTTTTATGGACATTGGAGTCTGTTAACAGGAGCAGACTCCTATGGGAGAGTTTTTTAGACTTGCTCTGTGACCTGGGGAGAAGTCAATGTACATAGAGGGAGAGATGTCACAATTTTCTATTGTGAATAGCGGATCCTGTCTTATTACACATTGGTCTCAGCCTTCAGTGTAATCCTGCCTGTGCTAATAACAAGGAGACCACTGAAAAGTTTTCTGTACAAAACAAGAAGTGTCAGACTATAAATAGGCTTTGTGGTCATAGTATAAACTGCAAGATTTCTGGGGTTTTCAAAAATGTTGATAGTAATATGAAAATAAAAAAATAACCCAAAGTTCTTATAAAATGTGTTTAACATGAAAACATGAGTTAAATAATAGGTCAGTTTCTGATAACACATTCCCTTTAAATCACATAAAATAATTTTTTTCCCTCGTAAAGTACAATGAAAATGTTGTGGCATTGTCTCTTTCTCCTGTTATGCCACAATTTTGTATTTCAGTACCAGTTCATGATGCTTTAACAGTTGCTGTCACATACCAACACATAGCCCAAAGTAACCCATTTAGTACAATCTGGTGGTTTAAGTCCTTTAGTGCTTTGCACACTATCATATACTGAATTACAGCATGTGTAGTAAGAAAGGAAGGTCAAATTACGTTTTTTAACCCCTTCAAAGCTTATCCCAAATTATAAATAGGCAAATGGAAAAGTTCAATATTACCCACCCCAAGCAGATCTCAGAGGGAGCTGTTGCCAAAGACTAGCACAGGCTAGATCACAGCCAATGAAAAAGCAACCGCCTTAAATGGTTGGGTAGATGTATGTAATTTTTTTCACGTTTCTGCCCATTAGTTACCTTCACTAGACTAATCATGTCTAATGATATATGCTTGACTTTATGAACATTTTCTAGACTACTGTCTGTAAGACAGGTCCAAGAAGAAAGGTTAAATATTTTAGTTAGGTATTGATCCTAACCTTATCCCAACTCCAATCCTAACCTTTAGGCTATGTCTCCACTGCACATAAAAACGTGTTTTTTTCAGCATAATTATAAAAACGACTGAAAAAACGACTGAAAAGATGTCCCATAGACTTATATAGCAAAAAAAAAAAAACGTTCTGTTGTCTTCACAGCATCTTTTTTCTGCTCGTTTTATTTGCTGGTCGTTTTTTGAAACACATTGCAAAAACTGACTGAACAGGACAGAAGAAAGGATAAGAGCAGTAATAAGAGAATGAGTTGTTTTCACAGTAAGAAAAGGATGGACTCTGGAGATGTTCTTGAGGTGCAGGTGACAGGAGCAGGCAAGGGATTGGATATAGGTAGTGAAGGACCAATCTGAATCTAATATAACCCCCAGAAAGCAGACCTGCTGCCTAGGAGTTATGGTGCTGCCACACACTGAGACAGAAATAGCAGGGTGGGGTGGGGTTTTTAGTAGATGGGGTGACTAGAAGTTCAGTTTTAGTGAGGTTTAGTTTGAGATAGAGAGAGGACATGATGTCATAGACATCGGACAGACAGTCACTGGTGTTTTGTAGCTGAGCAGGAGTGAGGTCACAGGAAGAGGTGTATAATTGAGTGTCATCAGCATACAGATGGTACTAAAAGTCAAATTGGCTGATGGTTTGTCCAATGGGGGCTGTGTAGAGTGAAAAGAGGAGAGGACCTAGAACTAATCCCTGAGGAACCCGAAGAGGAGAGGAGGTAGAACCATTTTGGTGCATGTGCTTTGCATCCCAGTCCATGCCACTGTCTATATGTATAGTAGAACCGTTCCTGGATGAATGTATGTACATGCATGTGTTACTATTGTTCCAATGGCGGAACTTAACCGCCATCGATCGCAGCATATATCCTGCGGGTCTCGATGATGCACAGTGTTTATAAGCCACCGGCACTAGTGCGCACTTCCACAGAACCAGCACGCTGACAACACCACACAGCTATTTCTCTCTCACTTCCACATAGATCAAACCACACACGCCCCTTTTTTCAACTTGGAAGACCGCTAACAACCTTAAACTTCCATGGTGAGACAACCCCTTTAAGCACCATTCATATCACATTTATGACCTCTGTTTATGTTAACTGTCAGGATACCTTAGAAAATGTATCCAGTCAGATACTACAGCAGGACCTTAGGAATCTATAGGGCAGATGTAGTCCAAAATTGATTACGAGTACTTTATTTACTGACTGTATTCGCTTAATGTATCAGACCCAAAAGCATGATCTACTATGTTTTTAAGTCTAAAACAGTACATATAAAGTTTATAAACTTGGTAAATGGAGCAAATGGAGCCCAATTTGGACTATGACTGCCCTATAGATTCCTACGGCTTTGTCGTGGTATTCGGTGGGATACATTTTTCAAGGTATCCTGACTTAATATGAACTGAGGCCATCAACATGATGTGAATGGGGTGTTATATGTGAAGCAGTGTTCCTGTCTATAAAGATAGGTGCTTCAATAACTATATCGTTAGAGCCAGCTGCAGCTATTTGTAGAACTGATCCATTTTAAAGGGAGATGGAAAGGAAGTAAAAAAAAATAATCTTGGAAAACTAATGCGAGGTACTTATTGAGTTAGTGGCTGAGCTAGAAACACAGCACAAAGGGTCCCTGTCAGATCTACTAAAAGTGATGTGTGTAGCGTAAGCTTCAAATTTCCTCTATTAATAAATTGTTTTGCCAAGTCAGCTCCTTTAACGTGCGCTTAAAGTGAGCCAAGTGAAAACGGTGCTACTCCAGAATATGTCATCATGATCTAGCGAATTCTATTTTTATTCTGGAAAATATATTTGTATTTTAGCGAGGACCCAAACTGAAGAAAATAATGAATAGCATGGCACAAGTGTGCACACACTTCATCTGTATTTACAAATATGCATTGCATACACATTTCTTTCATTCTCGCTGCCCTTTAGCTGACATTTTTGCTGAGACTTGAAGCTCATCCAAGTGCTTTGCTTTTCCAAGGTATGCTAATTAAAAACTTGCTCAGCAGAATTTAATGTTGCAGTGTTATTTATACTGCTTGAGAATGGCTTCAGCAAATAGTGACCATCAGTAGTGCTGCTACTTTAAGGAAAATCTACTTTAAACAGCTGTTATGTGTTTAAACTCAATCATTATTCAGAATGGAAGCATTTGTCGTTTTGTTTTCCGATGGATATAGTATTTGAGTATAAGTGCACGGCTGTGTCTTTTTTTTTTTTCCCCCTCTCCTTTCCTTGTTTGTGTGCTGAAAGCAGATCTGTAAATCTTTCAGAGACGAAGCTGGAACGTTGCCCAGATTTTTAAATTGGTATGGGAGAAGTAGTCACTCTGAAGAGTTAGCAGTCTAATAGAAGCCGTATCTGCAGTACATTGAGGCAGACAGAGCAATCTATTGTCATTGGGTGCTTCTGTGCCATCAGCTTCTTGGCGTTTTGCAAATTGAGGCACCTCTTCCTCCATCAGAGTGATGATTACATCTGTGTTAATGTACATGATATTTCACGTCTTCCAGCTAGCTGGTGTAGTCCGTCTAGTGCTGTAGGTCATAGTCACAAGAATGTCTATAATTTTAGACTCAGAAAGCTGAAAAGGACCTCTTATGTGAAAGTACAATAATTCTATAAATACTTAACCATTATTGCCAGAAGGCAAGCAGCCCAATGTTTTCATATATATAAAAAAGTGACTAATACATACTGTAACTTTTAATTGATAACTATAAGAAACAAATGGATAATTCCACAATGTCGACTATGTGCCTGACAAGGTATATGAATTGAAATATTGTGTCACAAAGAGCAACAATGTTGCAACACTATCCATATCAAGAGCAGGGCTGTGGAGTCAGCAAGCCGAAGCCCTGACTCCGACTCCTCAATTTCCCAAACCTCCGACTCCCTCATACATGGCGTAAGTGATAACTTTACTGTAGTAAAATGGTAACATCAGGCTGTTTATCACCTTATGATACAATAATCAAGCTATTTAGGTAGAAAAGACACTGACAAGCAAAAGGGTAACAATTTTTTGATCTTTTGATCACTTGTGGGTAGAGTTGAAGAAAAAGCTGTATTTGTATCCAAGTCCAGTCTGCACCAACATTGGGAATGTGTAGAAGAGACCTGGGATCAGATTTTGGTCAAGATGTGCTTGAATCTGATTCCGAGCCTAGAAGGATTCAGGCAGTAAAGAAAACCAAAGGTGGATTTCCCAAATACTAACAAAATAATAAAAATTAAGACTTTGATTTTTATGAGCAAAATTGTGACTAAGTAGATGCTCAATACTTGCAAGTCAAATTTATGTATAATATGGGTCAGATGACTGTATATACAATTACAGTAGCCTCATGTACAAAGCTGTAGTGGATGGTGAGATATGGAGCCTGAAAGTCACAAGTTCAAACCATTGTTACCATTTTGCTTGTCAGTGTAAAATATATTTATTGGATATGACTTTAGGACACAAAAAAATTGTAAATATGCAAAACACTGCAGGAACATTTGTGGCATCTCTGAATTTGTTCTGAGAAATAGTATTGCCTCCATCAGATCCTGCATAGATGACCTCACATCTGATCTCATTATTTCCTGGCTAGAGAACGGCCTCTCTACACTAACTTGGGTTGAGGGCAAAGCTTTGACCAGAGGGGCAACATCTCTAACAATGTCAGAGTATAAAGGAATTGCCTCAGCCACAGTCAGTTTTGATGAATGGTTAAAATCTTCTCCTTCTTTGAAAACAGGTGAAAAATTTTGCTGAAATCTGTTTGCCATGGGAGCAGAATATTTTCCCCTGGGGCAGCGCTTTGCCTGCTCCATGTCATCAATTACACTCCTCATGTGATAAGGCTGAAGATAAGGGAGCAGGAGCACCAGCTGGAGACCCAATGCCTCTTACTCTTTGCATCGAACTAACTGGACCAACTTATTATATATTTTTGGAGTCGGTACATTTTATGAAATCTCCGACTCCTGCAAAATAGCCTCCGACTCCACTGATCAAGATTAAAGCTCTAATTGATATATAATATAGCTGCAGGATAACCATGTATGTATGTGTGTATATGTATATATATATATATATATATATATATATAAATATATATATATATAATATGTGTATATATATATATAATATATTATATATATACAGTATATATATTATATATATATATAAGTGTGTATATATTATATATATATAATAAATACATGGTAGACGTTAGCTATAGGGGTTGCGGAGGTAGCAGTCGATACCAGGCCCATGAGCCTGAGGGGACCCAAAAGCCCTTCTGCCACAGCATTTTAAGTGGCACATGGTAGCTGGGGGGCCCATTTCACGTTTTGCACTAGGGCCCAAAGGCTTTAAGTTACTCCTCTGTGTGTGTGTATGTATGTATGTATATTATATATAATATATATATATATATATATAACACACATACATACATGCATACATATGTATAATATATTAATATATTATATAATATATATTTAATATATATATTATATAATATATTTAATATATATATACATACATATATACATAATATATTTAATATAGTATGTATATATACATATATAGATAGATACACTTAGATATATATCTATATGTTTGTATGTATGTGTATATATTAAAAGCATGTGGTAGGATCGCCATTTATGGGGCAAATGTGATGTACTGTATGTGGGAGAAAATTAGTTATTGTTATTTTAAGTACAACTGGGGAACAATGCTCATTCATTAATTCACGTAGGTAGAAGTGCAGTAACATGAATCTGACATTCCAAAAGAAAAAAAGCTCACCACCTTAGGTCTCTTGCCGTTTAAGCTTGGGTGTGGGTCATTCCCAGAGTTAAGAGGATTCCCGGAGGATTACTGCAACGAATAAGGGTTGAAGATGCCTGAAACGCGTTGGCTCTAAGTATACTGACTTTTTATGTCATGCTCATGGATATTTTAAACGTATGAAATAAACGTTTGTGGAATTTTAAAGGAGCTGGAGAAAAAAAACTCTTTTTTGCTTGATGAATCTGACATTGTTTGATGTGTGGACCAAAAGTCAATTTATTTATTCCTTTGAGACTGAAATTGAGCAACTTGTAGGAATCAAATGGTTCATTCCACAATCTTGGCTACATGCCTGACAAAGTATATTGATTGTAATATTGTGTCACCAAGAGCAACAGTGTTGCAACACTATCAATAACACACAGAGACAGTAACGTCCGGTCCACACACAGATCCTGTCAGAATCAGAGGGTCATGTCATTCACCAATCACTGTAATGTGATAGTTTTAGCCTCCATTCGGTTCCTCAGTGATCTTTTTAAACAGACCACTTAAATTGACAGGGCGCAAATAAAATGCTTTGGGAGTGCAGTTTAGTATGAATGTAGCAAACGTCTAGACATATCTCCCACAATGTATTTCAAGATGGACTTCTATACAGTAGTTTACAGCTATGTGTGTACTGAAGTATGGTTCATATGGCTTTACATGGTTATGATGATCTAAATCTGGTTCTGTAGAATTGTGAGGTCTGGATGTTGAAATCTAACCTTATAATTAACTTGTAAAGCTCCACCCACAATTCTACTTGATTTAGAAACCAGATCAGCTATGTTCATAATATTTTGGGTGGAGGGTAACTGCAACTTACAATATAGTTTTTGGAGAATGTTAAAAAGTCCTGTTGAAAGCAATTTAATGAACATCAAAGTGAAAAATGTATATCTTATTTCTGTGTTAAGATATGATTGCTTGAAATTACAAACCCAATATTTGAGACCGTTCTGATGACAGCTATTCCCTTTATGATTCCATCAAGAGTAGGGTTGCTACGACATTGTTATTTCACCAACAACATCCACGTTCAGATGTATATCTATGTAACTACTAGGATTCAGGCCAAGAAGGATGTACAGTTGAAACCAGGAGTTTACATACACTTTATAAAAAGACACATCTGCATGTTTTTCTCACTATCTGACATGAAATCAGAATAAACCTTACTCGTTTTAGGTCAATTTGGATTACCAAAATGATTTTTATTTGCCAAATGCCTGAATAATGAGAGAGATAATTTTTTAAGGTATTTTTATTACTTTCTGCAAAATCAAAAGTTTACATACATTTCATTAGTATTTGGTAGCATTGCCCTTAAACTGTATGACTTGGGTCACACGTTTTGGATATCCTTCCACAAGCTTCTCACAATAGTTGGTAGCCCATTGCTCCTGACAGAACTGATGTAACTGAGCCATGTTTGTAGGTTGCCTTGCTCTCACCTGCCTTTTAAGCTTTGCCCATACATTTTCAATAGGATTGAGATCAGAGCTTTGTGATGGCCACTTCAAAACATTGACTTTGTAACCAGTTTGACAGCATACTTCAGGTCATTGTCCTTTTAGAAGACCCATTTCCGCCCAAGCTTTAACTTCCTGGCTGATGTCTTGAGATGTTTCTTCAGTATTGCCACCTAATCGTCTTTCCTCATGATGCCATCTATTTTGTGAAGTGCACTTATCGCTCCTGCAGCAAAGCAACCCCATAACATGATGCTGCCATCCCCTTGTTTCACAGTTGGGATGGTGTTCTTAGGCTTCCAAGCTTCTCCCGTTTTCCTCCAAACATAACGATGGTCATTATGGCCAAACCTTTCAATTTTAGTTTTTTCAGACCACAGGAAATGTCTCTAAAAATGTAGGTCTTTGTTCCTGTGTTATTTGCAAACATTAATCTGGCTTTTATATGTTTCTTTTGAAGTAATGGCTTCTTGCTGGCATAGTGGCCTTTCAGCCCATGTTGATACAGTGCTTGTTTCACTGTGGATAATGACACGTCTAACCAGCTTGCGCCAGCATCCTCACCAGGTCTTTTGCTTTTGTTCTTGGGTTGATACGCACATGTCGGACCAAAGCACGTTAATCTCTGAGACACAGGACCCGTCTCCTTCCTGAGCGGTATGATGGCTGGACATACCCTTCTTGTTTGTACTTATGTATAATTGTTTGTACAGATGAATGAGGCACCTTCGGTATCTGGCAATTGCATCCAAACATGATCCAGACTTGTGCAAGTACACAATTCTCTTCCTGATATCTTGACTGATTGCTTTAGACTTTCCCATGATGTTACACACAGAAGCAGTGTATTTCTGGTGTGATTTAAAATACATCCACAGGTGTGTCTCTAATTAACTCAGATGTTGTCAATAAGAAGCTTCCATCATCATATGGGCTGTCCCAAATTGTTTAAATACATAGCAATCCTAGTGTATGTAAACTTTTGACTTTGCAGAAATTAATAAAAATTCCTTTAAAAATTCTCTCTCTCATTATTCTGGCAAATATAAAGAATTTTGGTATTTCTAATTGACCTAAAACAGGTAAGGTTTATTCTGATTTCATGTCAGTGAGAAAAACATGCATATGTGTCTTTTTATATAGTGTGAAGTATGTAAATTTCTGGTTTCAACTGTAGATATTGATGTGGTTGGTGGTCTAATCATACACAAGATCTGTATGACAAGACTGTACCTAACAGAAATCAGAACATGAAAGTTTCGCCGTAGTACTGTCCCTTGTCTTCAGGCAACAGCATAGATATAAGGCCCTCACATTTTCACATGTTTTATACATTTTTCTGGTGGCTCCTTTTTTTCACTTTTTTATTTTCCTGTTAGAAGCTAAGTTCACATTTAGTACAGAACATACCGCTATCAGACTACAAAAAGGAAGCAAATGCCTCTGGTGATGGGAAAACTTGGTCTCCGAAAAGACAGTTCTTGAAATCTTGAATTTTTTTTTTACATGTAACGTTTAGTTGCTGTGTTATTTTCCACACTGGCAAAGTGCTGCAAGAAAAGGGAAAAAATCCAAAATGCAACTGGGCTCATGTCATGCTTTTTATTTATTTACTTGAAACCTAAGAGTCCACAGACCTATCAGCTTACCTGTGTGTAAGACTATGTACATACCTCCTATTTTTTCAATATAAAAACATTGTGCAATTTACATCTAAAATTTGACCTTTGCTGTGCAGATTTGAGATGTAGCGCCAGATTTCACTGCATTTCTTAACACAGATTTCATTGGAGAAAATCCACACCTTAGCTGTCTGATGAAGAATTCAAGCATATAAATTTGCATTGGAAATTATGCGGTAGATTTGTCATTTAAAACAGTGGGACATGGATTGCAATCAAATTTAGACACATAATTGTACTAAATGTAAAAGTTAGCTTGTAAAGGATAATAAGAAATGTAATTGGAGAATCACTAGAAAAATGTATATAACACTTGAAAATATATTTTTAGGACCTTATATGTATGCTTTGCCTGATGAACAGGGGATGTACTGCTGACAAACCTTCCTGCTCTGATTTCTGTTAGGGTCAGTGTTTTCATACAGACCTGGTAAAGATATATCTACGGCCTCCCTGTCGTGATTTATAGTACATATGTATATGTCTGAACATAGATGTAATTTGTGATATGATTTCCATCACGTGAAGTGTTGCCATGACACAATGGTATAGAAACTCAGAAATGGAATAACTGTCCTTAGAACATTCATTGTGTGAACATACCTTGTCATCTGAGCTCCCATGATGCATTGCTGACTGCGAACATCAAGCCAGTAGAATGTTGTAATTAAAGAAAACCTGTCACATAGATTATGCCCCCCTTGCAGAGAACAGCACAAGCAAGTGATAGACATGCTGTTTCCAGCGCTGTGTCCCTTATTGTGTAAGATGCTGTAGTTTTAGAGTATTTAATGCTCAAATCTGGCAATTTTCAGCCAGAAAGAGTCCAGCTTATTCATGAGTAGGTGTTAGCCCCTCCCTCCCAGTGTTAGCCCCGCCCACCTGACAGTTATGTACATGTTCCTACTTATTCAAATTAATAGGTTAGTCAGTTATGAGATGGGCGGGGCTAGCCTCAGGTGGGCGGGCATAAATTAAACTGCCTCTTCTGATGACTTTTCTGGCTGAAAACTGCAGATTTGAGCATTAAAGTGGTTGTCTTGCTACAAGGATTGCTTTTTATGTTAAAGATCTTGCAAAAATCAAGTCACTTTGCAATATGTGTCCAATAACAATTTCCTACCTATTCTTAGATATCTCCTCTTGTTTGGGCTGTATCAGCTCCTAAGGTTGTTCTCTCCTGATAGGCTCCTAGTGCCGGTTGCTAGAGCTACAGACCTGTTGTCTTCAGCAGCTTATCACTGCAGGCTAGTAGTAGCCAGTAAACACTGAATTCAAAAATGAAACCGACAGAACAGGACTGAGGTAGGATGAATCGATTTAGTGAGACAACCCCTTTAAATACTGTAAAACGACAGCATCATACAGAATAAGGGACACAGCGCTGGAGGCAGCATGTCTGTCACTAGCTTGTGCTGTCCTCAGCAAGGGGGCATAACCTATGTGACAGGTTCCCTTTAACTTTAGACGTTAATGGAGAGGAAAACATCTTGTAACCTAGTATCAGTATAAGTTTAATAAAGTCCCTCATGATTTTTGGACATTGTACTAATCAATATTGTAAAATTGGATTTCAGACGTGACGTTCTCTCTAGGTACGTCAACACGGCAATGATTTATAGTCGTTTTGTGACGTGGTTTTCATATTTTGAAAACCAGCTGTAAACCATCTCCTAAACCTCATAAAATCTGAGCTGTAGTCTACAAGGCTAAGATTTTCTGAGGTCAGATTTCAAAACCGACAGTTTTGCATAAAACTTGGAGCATGTACATCCTTAATGCGGATTATTGTACTATTTAATTCAATAGGATTGACGAATCCGAAAACTGTAAAAATAAAACGCACCAAAAAATGAAAACCATATATAAAATACTGTTCAAGCACCAGTGGGATTCTAATTTAGATTCCAACCAATATTTGTTCTTTTCCATGTGGATGCAGCCTTAGGGTATGTGCACACGATGTACTGCGGCGCGTACATCATGTCTTTCGGGAGCTTGCGCTAATACGCGTTTACTCCTGCGTCGCGGGGGGGGGGGGGGGGCGGCAGGCCCCCAGGCCCATTGATATTCATTAAACGCGGCGCGGATTTGCCACGAACAATTTACATGTAACTTAACACCCTGCGCATACAATAGGATCGTATTGTACGAGTGGGGAGAGGAGGCGTAATCCATAGTTCTCTATGAGAACTATGGATTACCGTAATTTCGGCGCGCATCTCGCCCGTACTAGAGTGCAAATACGCGGCAAAATGCACGCCAAAATTACTCCGTGTGAACATACCCTTAACCTCTTCTAGCCACATAAATTTGCATGTTTACAGTGCCCTCTACTATCTGTAGGACCAGGAAGAGGCACTCAGTTCACTGCTGCCACCACCACAACACAAAATGAGATTGAGTTTAGTCTGATAATATTTTGCCCGGCCAGAAGTTTATTCCTTTGTGTTCTAGAAGAAGTGCATAGATTCCCAATGCCATGATAGAAGGTGCATGCTAATGCTATCTGCACTTCTTTCTGTATTTACTTTTGAAAGTATTACTTTTTTTTATATTCCCGATCTGCATGTGTGTTTTGCTTGGCAGCTGTCCTATCTTGACAAAAGAATATCATTAAAGACTTTTTCTGCGGGTTGAGTAAGACAGCTGCAGGTACTGGCACAATACAAAAATCCATAATCACGGAGAGTAACGAAAGCATATTGCCGTTTTTTCACTAGAACAAAACACATCTGGCACAAGCTCTGTTAATTTGTTATCTGTGCATCATGAATAATGCACCAGCTACAGCTGGCACATCCTAAACCTATTTGCCAAGCTATGAAATAGAGCACATTTTATTTCCCAATACCTTTGTCTGCGTTAAATGTCTCTCTCTTCCAAACTCCTTAATCAGTATCATCCACAGCTCCACTGATGGTGTGCGCTTCAGGTTGATTTTTATCTTCAAGTAGCTTTTTATATTAGTACTTTTAGGCAGCTTAAAAGCATTTTGTTTATCTGACTTTTAGGAGGCAGCAATATTTGCAGCTACTCATTTCACAAATTTGGAAAATGTTACAGCTTCTCTGGCTTCTTAAAAGTTGATTACTGTAATGCGTTTTCAATCTAGATTTCACAGCCATATAAAAACAACATATAAAACGCAAAGCATCGCAGCAGGCAGCACCACTCATATTGTTTTCCAGGCAGGATTGCATTGAAAATAAGCAAGACAAGAGTTCCTTAACATTATTTTGGTCACATTCATTGGATGACGGTTTTATTTCAGAAGTCCACACTCGTTTGTACATTCTGAAAAAAATAAAGCTAAATGAAATCAGGACAGCGTCTCATAAAAACTGCATAGAACAAGCAGAAGCCTATACACAATAATATATGGGCTGAAGTAAAGTCTGTGCTGGAAACATCACATCTCTCAACCTTTTTTCTTTTGCTGAAAACGGAGTCTGAAAGTAGTAAAGGGCAGGTACAGAATTGTGCTGTAACTATCGGCTTGCTGGGAAAAAGAATACAGATGGAAGAGCTGTATCGGAAACTCACTATCCACATCGAAACCTATTAGAACATCTCATCACTATGGCTCAACAAATATCCACCACCATTGTCCATGTTATCCATGGACATGCTAGATCCTCCAGAGTAGGCAGCCTCAAACTGTGGCCCTCCAGCTGTTGGGAAACTACAACTCCCATTATGCATTTATATAATCTATAACAGTGGGAATGATGGGAGTTGTAGTTTCCCAACACCTGGAAGGTCGCAGTTTGCGGATGCCTGCTCCAGAGCAAGCGAGACTCCTTGTAGCTGCTCTCTACTTTGAGTAGTAGATAATAAACTCTAAGTGGACCCCTCTATTTATTCTATATTCCCTAATAGGGCATTTACAGATGGGTGTTCTATCTCCGATAAAATCTCCATATCCTAGAGATGTGCACATTAGACAGTACATTGAAATATACCAAATAGCATGTTTATTTGGCAAACCGAGATTACTTTGTCCTAGAATATTGTAATTTTTAGGTAGTTTTTTTTAATGTTCTATATGTGAAATGGTTGTCCCGTAAGAAGAACCCTTTCCAAAGCCAAATTAGGGTGTGAAAACTTCATAGAGGAGGGTGTTTTACATTGTAAACCATTTACATGTGTGTTACTAGAGTATGTAGCTTAGTGAATCTTACGATTGGCTGTCTGCCAGGAACTCTGGGATCCAGACTCTCTAGAAAAGTTTAGCCATGACATAATTTTACATTGATGAAGCCTCATTGAACATGGGTACATCCTAATTTGCTTACATGAATTCATTTTAGCAGTGGCATAACTAGAGCTTTTGCTGTCCAGGGCGGACTATGAGTTTACCGTTCCTCTAAATATTTCATCCAAAAATACTACAATAAATCAAAACAGTGAATTAAGAAGTAAATTACAAGTGCCACTCCCAAAAAAATCCTCTTTGCCCATTATAGCAGATGAAAAACTCTTCTTGTTCTACTGTCTATGGAACTAAGTAATTTACATTTGGTTGCGTGTGTTGAAGTGGCATAAGGTAAAAAACTATTTTTAGATCTACTGGTAATGGTATACGTCAATAATTGTGTGGCAGTCTATCATGGCCCCCTTCTCATCCTACTAATTCTGAGACTTTTTACTAAGAATAGAGTGTTATAATACAGTCTGTCTCCTTTTCCTGTAAGGACAGTCACTACGTGATCTTTGCATTCCGGCAATTAATTTTTTTTAAAGAGGGTTTAAAGATATTCCAACCACATGAACGTATGTAATTAAACTTCAGATGAGATTCATTTTCACTTATATTGTGGTTGATAGATTTTGACTTCTGTGCACTTCAGGGCATTTACCAAAGTACACTATAAAAATGCTGTCACCAATAATACACACTGTCTCTTTCCATAGATTTATAAATGAAGGTTATCCTTGTTTCAGTGTTATAAAGTAATTCAAAGTTTTCATTATTTTGTAACTCATTTAGGCAAAATGGACTTGGCATTTGATTAAACCCATGTCTGCTTTCTGCCACAGAACCATTTAAATAGTTTCTTATAGAATGAATCGCTTTTATTGCTGCTCTGCTAAGTGGGATTATGATCATCAAGTGACCTCTAAATGAATCTGCAAACTTTATCCTCATGAGTCATCACACACCGAGGGTAAAAGACTGGGGGATCAAGAGGCATTACAGAAGATTTACGCTACAGCTGCATGCACTAATATGTTGTATGGCTTCAATATCCTAATGATATTCTAAGTACTTGAAAATATTGTGTCCAAGTATGATTAGGGCTCGGTGAGTGGTTATTACTTGAGAAGCACTTCTGAGGAAATAAGGGTTAAAGCATATGTAGTGACTATCATTACTTACATTATCATTACATATGCCTTCACAGAAGTCAGCTGAACGACCAGAAGAGACACAATCAAGATTTAGTCTCTCAATTGGAAACCACCCATGAGAAAAATATTGAGGTAAGAAGATACCATGATCCTAATTATATTTAAATTTAAGATCTGTGACCACTAAAAAGAGAGTATTTTGTTTTTTTGGAGGGAATAGTTTTCTATTGTCAGAATTGTTGATTCTGATTTAGAAATGTTGGATGTCCTGCAATTCAAATGTGTTTGTATTGGCCGACACCAGTGAACTGCAAAAATCCTGTCTATTAGAGGAGGTTGGCCCTTAACAAACAGTCTCTATGGAGCCAGTCATAGTCCATGTTTCTTTTTTTGGGACAGTTTAGAAAATAACCAGGCAGAAGTGTTTCTCCGGTGCTTTGCCTCTAGCCTCACCGGAATTTGTCTCTATCTTTCTACTGCTGCACTTCAAAAACCCATTTTGAGCAAATTGCAGCACTTTTCGATTTAAGACCTATTTTATGGGACTGAACCAGTGGCTTCAATTTTGGAACTGCCTGGCATGAAGAGAGATCTAGCAGGATTCCAGTGGCTCTTTGCAGCTGTTTATGACCTATTGTGCCACAGGACCACCTCAACACCTTGCAGCAACTTAACTACATCCTACATCCATAGAGCCTGGCAATTAAATATACAGTGAACAGATTACTCCTGGGGATCTGTTCCATTGTGCCCACCTGTCAGGCTGTTTGTACTCCGCTTCACGCTACATGCTTCTGTGAGTGGCTGGACACTGATTTGAAAGTGAACGCAGATACAGTGGGGAAAGTAAATATTTTATACACTGGCAATTTTGCAAATTTTCCCATTCACAAGGAATGTAGAGATCTGTCATTTTTATTGTAGGTACACTTCAACTATGAGAGACAGTATCTAAAAAAACAAATTCAGTAAAGCTCATTGTATGATATTTAAATAATTAATTTTCATTTTATTGCATCACCGACCAACCAGCAAGAATTCTGGCTCTCAGGCCTGTTAGTTTTTCTAGAAGAAGCCCTCCTACTGTGCACTCATTACTTGTATTAATTGCACCTGTTGAAACCCGTTACCTGCATAAAAGACACCTGTCCACCCACACAATCAATCACACTCCAACCTCTCTACCATGGCCAAGATCAAAGATCTGTCTAAGGGCACCAGAGACAAAATTGTAGACCTGCATAAGGCTGGGATGGGCTACAGAACAATGGGCAAGCAGCTTGGTGAAAAGGCAACAACTGTTGAAGCAATTATTAAAAAATGGAAGAAACACAAGATGACTGTCAATCTTCCTCTGTCTGGGGCTCCATGCAAGATCTCGTCTCGTAAGGTGAGGATGATTCTGAGAGAGGTCAGAAATCAGCCTGGAACTATGTGGGAGGACCTCGTCAATTACTTGAATAGAGCTGTGACCAAAGTCTCGAAGATCACCTTTAGTAACAAACTACAACGTCATGGATTAAAATCCTACAGGGCAATCAAGGTTCCCCTGCTCACGCCAGCACATGTCCAGGCCAGTTTGAAGTTCACCAGTGACCATCTGGATGATCCAGAGGAGGCTAGGAGAATGTCAAGACCAAAATAGAACTTTTTGGTATCAACTCCACTCGCTGTGTTTGGAGGAAGACGAAAGATAATTAAAGCCTCAAGAACTCCTTCCCAACCTCCATCATACTTTGGGGGTGCTTCGCTGCAGAGGGAACAGGGCGACTGCACAGTATTGAATGGAGGATGGATGGGGCCATGCATCATGAGATTTTGGCCAACAGCCTTCTTCCCTCAGTAAGAGCATTGAAGATAGGTCATGACTGGGTCTTTCAGCGTGATAATGACCCAAAACACACAGCCAGGACAACTAAGGAGTGGCTCTGTAAGAAGCATTTCAAGGTCCTGGGTTGACCTAGCCAGTCTCCAGACCTGAACACAATTGAAAATCTTGGGAGGGAGCTAAAACTCAATTTAGCCCAGTGACCGCACCGAAACCTGAAAGATCTGGAAAATATCTGTATGGAAGAGTGGGCCAAAATCCCTGCTGCAGTGTGTGCAAACTTGGTCAAGAACTACAGGAAACATCTGACCTCTGTAATTCCAAGCAAAGGTTTCTGTACCAAATATTAAGTTTTGTTTTTCTGTTGTATCAAATACTTATTTTATGTAATAAAATGCTAATTATTTAAAAATCATACAATGTGATTCTTTGTAGGTGGAAAAACTTGCAAAATCACCAGTTTATCAAATACTTATTTTCCCCACTGTAAATTGTTGTGGGGCATAACCAGATAGATGACTCTCTCTCTGACAGTGACTAGGCCCTGGAACTTTTGCCATATGCTTAACCATATTTTGTGCACAGTGAAGCACTTTTTTCGATCTTTAGATCAGTATATATGGCTTTTTTTTTTAAAACTTATCTGGCCACATAGTGTATGCAGACTGGTGGATCAGTCGTTTGTGGTATAATCCCTACTATCAATGTGTTTGTCTTTCAATAGGCCGTGCTCATGCAGTATCCCTTTAATTTGCCGCTTTCGACACGGACTTTCCTTTATTCCAAACAACTACATCACCTATACAGTTGAAACCAGAAGTTTACATTCACTATGTAAAAAGACACATATGCATGTTTTTCTCACTATCTGATATAAAAATCAGAATAAACCTTACCCGTTTTAGGTCAATTAGGATTACCAAAATTATTTATGTTTGCCAAATTCTAGAATAATGAAAGAGATAGAATTTTTAAGTCATTTTTATTACTTTCTGCATAGTTTATATTTTACAGACACTCTGATTACTTTGTATTTAAACAATTTGGTAGAGACCATATCATTATGTCATGTCTTTGGAAGTTTCTGATATGTTTATTGGATACATCTGAGCTAGAGACACACCTGTGGATGTAATTTTTAAAGCACACCAGAAACCCACTGCTTCTGTGTGTAACATCTGGGAAAGTCTAAAGAAATCAGCCAAGATATCAGGAAGAGACTTGTGACCTTGCACAAGTCTGGATCACCTTTGGGGATATTTCCAGATGCCCAAAGGGGCCTCGTTCATCGTACAAACAATTACACTCACCGGCCAATTTAAAAAAGTACACCTATCCAACGCTCGTTAACACTTAATTTCTAACAGCCAAACACATGGCGGCAACTCGTGCATTTGGCAAATTTAAAATGGTCCCAAAAAATCTCCTGCAGTCAAAAAAACCAGCATCATATGGGGAAAAAAGGTGATTTGAGGGGGCCTTTGAACGTGCATGGTTTTGGGGGCCAGAAGGGCGGGGCGAGATTTCAGAAAATGCTGATCTCCTGGATTTTTACGCACAACCATCCTAGGGTTTACAAAAAATGGTCCGAAAAAAAAAAAACATCCAGTGAGCGGCAGTCCTGTGGGCGGAAAATCCTTGTTTGAGCCCGAGTCAAAGGAAAAAGGGCAGACTGGTTCGAGCTGATAGAAAGGCAACAGTGACTCAAATAGCCACCCTTACAACCAAGGTAGGGAGAAGAGCATCTTAAGCACAGTAACGGGGAACTTTTAGGCAGATGGGGTACAGCAGCGAAGACCACACCGGGTGCCACTCCTTTCACTAAGAACAGGAAAAAATAAGGCTCCAATTTGACAAATCTCATCGAAATTGGACAGTAAAGATTGGAAAAAGTTGCCTGGTCTGATGATCTCGATTTCTGCTGCGACATTCGGATGGGAGGGTCAGAAATTTTGGGTCAACAAAATGAAAGCATGGATCCACCTCCTTGTATCAACGGTTCGGGTGGTGGGGGTGGTGCCAGGTGGGGGAATATTTTCTTGGGCCCCTTTGGGGGCCCCTTTGGGACCAATTAGCATCGTTGCAAAAATGTGGTCTAAAGCCCCGAAGAATTGAGGCGTTCTGAAGGGAAAAGGGGGATTACATCCTTGGGTGCAATTTCCAGATGCCTGAAGGTGCCTCGTTCATCTGTACAAACAATTATATGCAAGTACAAACAAGATGTTAATGTCCAACCATCATACCGCTCTGGAAGAAGACGGGTTCTGTGTCTCAGAGATGAATGTGCTTTGGTCCAACATGTGCATATCAACTCAAGAACAAACGCAAAAGACCTTGTGAAGATGCTGGTAGAATTGTGTCAATATCCACAGTGAAACAAGTACTGTATCAAAATAGGCTGAAAGGCCACTCTGCCAGGAAGAAGCCATTACTCCAAAAGAAATATATAAAAGCCAGATTAGTGTTTGCAAATGCACACAGGAACAAAGACCTATGTTTTTGGAGACATGTCTGTGGTCTGATGAAATTAAAATTGAACTGTTTGGCCGTAATGACCATCGTTAGGTTTGGAGGAAAAAGGGAGAAGCTTAGAAGCCTAAGAACATCATCCCAACTGTGAAACACTGGGGAGTCAGCATCATTTTTTGCATCGATTTGCTGCAGGAGGGACTAGTGCACTTTAAAATAGATGGAATCATGAGGAAAGAAGATTATGTGGCAATACTGAAGCAACATCTCAAGACATCAGCCAGGAAATTAAAGCTTGGATGGAAGTGGGTCTTCCAAATGGACAATGACCCGAAGCATACTGCCAAACTGGTTACAAAGTGGATTAAGGATAACCAAGTCACTGTTTTGGAGTGGCCATCACAAAGCCCTAATCTCAATTCTTTTGAAAATTTTTGGGCAAAGGTAAAAAGGCAGGTGCGAGCAAAGCATCCTGCAGCCGTGGTTCAGTTACACCTGTTCTGTCCGGAGGAGTGGGCTAAAATTCTGACCAACTATTGTGAGAAGCTTGTGGAAGAATATCCAAAACATTTGACTTAAGTCATACAGTTTAAGGGCAATTGTTTACAAATACTAAATGAAATGTATGTAACTTTTGACTTTGCAGAAAGTAATAAAAATGCATTAAAAAATGTTCTCTCATTATTCTGGCATTTGGCAAATATAAATAATTTTGGTAATCCCTACTGACCTAAAAACGGGTAAGGTTTATTCTGATTTCATGTCCAATAGTGAGAAAAACATGCATATGTGTCTTTTATATAATGTATAGTGGGTACGGAAGGTATTCAGACCCCTTTACATTTTTCACTCTGTTTCATTGCAGCCATTTGGTAAGATCAAAAAAGGTCATTTTTTTTGCTCATTAATGTACACTGTGCACCCAGTCTTGAAAGAAAAAAAACAGAAATGTAGATATTTTTGCAAATTTATTAAACAAGAAAAACAGAAATATCACATGGTCATAATAATTCAGACCCTTTGCTCAGTATTGAATAGAAGCAACCTTTTGAGCTAGTACAGCCATGAGTCTTCTTGGGAATGACGCAACAAGTGTTTCTCACCTGGATTTGGAGATCCTCTGCCATTCTTAATGCATATCTTTTCCAGTTCCCTCAGGTTGGATGGGGAATGTTGGTGGGACCCGCCATTTTCAAGTCTCTCCAGAGATGCTCAATTGGATTTAGGTCAGGGCTCTGGTCTGGGCCAGTCAAGAATGGTCACAGGTTGTTCTGAAGCCAAGCTTTGTTAATTTTAGCTTGTGTGCTTAGGGTTATTGTTTATTGGAAGATGAACCTTCGGCCCAGTCTGAGGTCCAGAGCATTCTGGAAGAGGGTTTTCAAACCCGGATATCTCTGTACTTGACCGCATTCATCTTTCTTCAATTGCAACCAGTTGTCCTGTCCCTGCAACTGAAAAACACCCCCATACCATGATGCTGCCACCACCATGGTTCACTATTGGGATTGTATTGGCAAGGTGATGAGCAGTGCCTGGTTTTCTCCACACTTACCGCTTAGACATAACACCAAAAAGTTCAATCTTCGTCTCATGAGACCAGAGAATCTTATTGCTCATAGTCTGGGAGTCATTCATGTGTTTTTTTGCAAACTGTTTGCGGCCTTTCATATGTCTTGCTCTGAGGAGAGGCTTCCATCGGCACACTCTGCCATAAAGCCTCGACTGGAGGAGGGCTGCAGTGATAGTTGACTTTGTGGAACTTTCTCCCTTCTCCCTACTGCATATCTGGAGCTCAGCCACAGTGATCTTGGGGTTCTTCTTTACATCTCTCACCAAGGCTCTTCTCCAATGATTGCTTAGTTTGACTGGACGGTCAGGTCGAGAAAGAGTTGTGGTCGTCGTCCTTCTATTTAAGGATTATGGAGGCCACTGTGCTCTTAGGAACCTTGAGTGCTACAGAAATTCCTTTATAACCTTGGCCAGATCTGTGCCTTGCACAAATTGGGTCTTTTGCTCCTTGAGCGTTCCCTTTGACCTCATGATTTCTGTGC